>VUYV01000370.1:129509-145390 GCA_008711295.1 Anarhynchus alexandrinus | reverse complement strand
TTTTTCCCCCCCCCCCCCCCCCCAAAAAAAAAGCCCTCGCCTCATTCCCACCACCAAGCGGGAATCCGTCCCTCTCAAAACCCCCCAGTTCAAGCCCAAACGCCACCAAAACCTTCCCCCTCTTCACCCTCACCGCAACCCCGCGGACACCCCAAGGACCCGGCGGGGGAAGTTTCGCCGCCGGAGCCGCCTCACGGCGCCCCCCTCTCTCCCCACAGCCGGGGCGCGGCGCCCCCCGCTCGCCCCCCCTCCCACCTCCCACCTCCCACCTCCCAAAATGACACCCTCTACCCCCCACAACCGCCCACCTGCCGGGCAGAGGGGCTGCCGGCGATGAGGGGAGGGGGGGGGGGCACTCACCCGCGCAGTGGCCGTAGGGGCAGCAGGAGCCGGCGGCGGGCTGGAGCGGCGGCGGCGCGGCGGCCGGCATGGCGCGGTTCGGTTGGGTTGGGTTCAAGCTGGGCGCCGGGGGCTGCCGGCACCGCACCGCACCGCGCCCCACCGCAAGGCGCGGTGTCTCCGCGCCGCCTCCCGGCAGCGCGGGCAGCTGAGAGGGAGGGGACCCGGCGGGGAGGCGGCGCCGCCGCCGCCGCCTAACGGTCACAGCAGCGGTGACACCGGCGCTGGCGGGCGGGGGAGCGGTCGGCCCTCCCGGGGCAGCCCCGCGGGACGGCGCCTCCCCGCCGCCATCTCCTTCAGGCCGACGCCCGCGCCCCGGGCCCGCTAACCCCCCTCTCCCCCTCACAACGGCTTCCCGCCTTTGCCCCGGGCCCGTCTCCTGTCAGCTGCCGGCGGACACATCGTGCTCCGCTCCGGCCACCGAGAAGTCCCCGTTTCCCCCCGCTCCTCAGCCCGGCCCGGCCCGGGAGTTGGCTATGTGGCGGGGTTGTTCCCCGGGTGGCTGGTCGCCAGGCACGGCTGCAAGCCCAGTCCTGAGGGCAGACACTTTTGTTGTAGCCCCCTTACACAGACTTGGTAAATCATTTAATTTGGCCTGGATTTAAAAAAAAAAGAGAGACACGGGCTAAGCGATGTCAATAAAGCACGCGCAGGGCCCGTGGACAACTGGTTGCCCAATGTCTTCGTGAAGTACGAGAAGGTGAGGAGGAACAAGGAGCTAATAATTTCATCTGCCCGGCGGCGACACGTCTGGCGCGCGTCGTCCTACAGCCACCGTTTGGAAAATATGCGAGAGTGAAGTGATGAGCCACAAAGCTGATCTAAGGGTTGTATAAAACAAAGTCGGGCTGCTTACCGTAGAAAGAAGGAGATGCAATTAGACAACAGCACATGTATACCTTCACGGGGGCAAATACCAGGAATTAAAAGACCCTTTAATCTCGCAGAGGATAAGAAGAATAGAGAGTCAACGTCTGGAAGCTGAAGTTGGACAAATTCAAATTAGAAACTTTATCAATGGGAGTGAGTAATCATTGGCATAAATTACGGAGGGGAGGTGTGTTTTCCTCTCTGGAAGTCTCCAAATAAAACAAGACGCTTCTGTGGAAAATATACTGTATCCCAATAGAAGTAGTTGGACTTACCACAGGCATAATTGGACAAAATTTAGTGGCCAGGGATCTCTGGTAGGTCTGACTAAAAGACAATGTTCCATCATTCTGGCCTCAAACTATGAACAGGAGAAAGCAGAACATGCTAAACATATCCCTTACTGATTTCTGTCATTTACTGGAAAGTTTTGTCCAGCTGCTCCGTTTAGCTAACTCATCTTCTATGATTTTACTTTTGGTGTATTTCATCATTTTTGAGGCAACAGTCTGACACAAACACCTGTGTAAATGTAGACCTTGATCAATATTTATCCTAAAATGTATTTCACTGTGCTCTTTAAGAGTTGAGTGTAGACATGGACAGAAAGCTCAAATATCTTTTCTGGCTCTTTGAGACAGAGCATTTGTATTTTGCTAAACTATCTGGTGAGTTAAACCAAGTAAAATAAAAGAGCAGACAAAAATTTTCATGTAAACTAGTCAACACCCAGGTTGTCAAAACCTGCAACACATTATAATACCAAGTTAGCAAGTTGCTATCTAGAAATTTAGCATAATTTCACTTTTGTTTGAAATCTTCTGGTTTGTTAAAAACCTCAAAAACTCTCTAATTCCATACTTATATTCTTATTTTTGCCTTACCCCATTGTCTAGAGCTTGTTAATCCTACAGTCATCATTGTCTGATTGCCCTGAGTATCAAAGTTATTTTCAAATAATAGACCTTCAGCAGTAGAACTCCGTGGAGGAGCATAAATAAAGTGTTGCTTTTCGGTAATTTTTTTTTTTTTTACACATGCAGCTTGTATGGTATAACAGGGTGCCTCTTCTGTCACACTCAATGCCTGTGTGAAATCTTGGCTTTGCTAAAGTCAATGGGAGGTGTCTCCTGCTATTCCCTGTCTTTCAGGTGGTTCTTTAAAACAATGCTACAACTAATTTCTGGCATCTCAATGACTTAAGAATTCAGAGACCGCGTTCGGTTCCTGGCTCTGAGACTCCTCCATCAGGTTATTCCACATTTCTGTGGTTGACCTTTTCCACCTGTAAAATGTGGATAATAACACCAGTTAAAGGGATTTGCTGTCTCTAGATGCAAAATCCTTAGAAGAGCTAAGTATCAATCCTAATTATCTGGTATTACTCCCTGCAGTTGGTTTCTGAAATAAGAATGTAATGTGACTCAAAAGGTAACAGTGAATCGGTAGTACTCACATTGCTTACTGTAGAGCGAAAAACAGATGAAAAGCAAATACAGACTTCTGAAGACATCTCATTTCTGCTTGCCCCTGGAAATTTGTCCCTTCTGCCTTCAACAGGCAGTGAAGCTGATTTCCCTTTAATCCGCTTTTTAACCAGCCGGTGATCTCAGCCGTCCCATTCCTCTATTAAGCCATCTGCAACTTCCTTACTATTTCTTAATAAGCACAAACACGAACCCCAAGATTTGCTTCTCAACAATAGCCTTTTAACCTGCAAGAATGCTTCGTTTCACAGACTGAAATTGCAGGCTAATGACTAATTAGCAGAAGGTTGCCAAATACACATCTCTGTGTGTTGCACACCCAGGTCATACATAGTATCTGCATATACCTATGAGTGACAAGGTGTACGGTGGTACACCCTTGTAAATGGATGTTCAGTCTCTTTTAGGAAGAAAACCTGCTTTCCTTTGACCTTGTCCTAAACTCAATGATTTCCTTCTGCCTTAGAAATCACCTGTTCTTTCTCTCCCTTTTCCCCTCCCTTGAGACCCAGGATTCTGCTGGCACCTGTTCTGTTTCAAGGGCTGTACTTAAATTAAAGGAGATCTGTGAAACAAAAGATCCTACTCATCCTCTGGAGGAATTATTCTCTCTAGATGATCATGTTCCGAGATTGCAATTTGTGTGTTTCTTGTCACATTCTTAAGAAAATATCATTACAATAAAATCCACGGTTTTTTCATGGTGGATCTATTAAGTTGTACCCCAGATATGATCATCCTTTCCGATATCATAACACGTTGTTTTGATAAAGATAAATCACCTGTACACACTTACCATATCAAGTGAGGAAAAAGTAGCAAGAGCAGAGGAACAACTGAACTATGTATATTTACTTGCCTCTATTTGTTTTAGGTAAGTTGAAAGACATTAAGATTGCCTGCTGACAAGAAAAAAAAACCAGCTACTTTAAGCTTAATCAGTTCATTCCCAAAGTCTGATGAGAGCTGTCTTCCTAATGTCCAGAAATCTAATCTAGGATATTGAAGAAATCAGCATAAAAGTAGCCGTTTCATAATGTGGTTTCAATAATCAAAATGTTAGCTTGTCATTTGTATGTGAAAGTCATTCATACACAGCGGTTTTCCTGCATGCTAATAGTCCTGAAGGAGGCAAATTAGGTTTCAAGTCTCGCAGCCCAGCGCTATAACATAATCTGTCCTTCGTCTATAAAGAAAAGTGTGCGTATCCTTTTCAGACGAATCTGCGTACCCCACGGCGCTGGGATATTCCAAACATCCAAGAGACGATGGCTGCTTTGGGCACATTCAACTTTGTCACATCATGTGGGGTAGAGTAGCTCTTGCCGACACAGCGCTTGGAATACAGACGTGCGTGACAGGCATCCTGACACTGCTGCTACTGGCAGAACTAACAGGGGTGATTTCTTCTTTGCAAAAATATCTATATTGTAAATGAGACAGCAGTTAATATGGCTCCCTTTAAAAAAAGAAACCCAAGGTGTTTAAGATAAAAATAAAGACAAAAAAACCTGACCTTTACAGAGGACTGAAAAAAAAAGACTGAGTTCTCTCCAAACCATGTTTCTATCTCACATTCTGGGGCTTGAGTATATGAAATACAAGGTGCAAAAGATGCAGGAATTAATCTGAATAGAGGTGGTAGCAGCTAACAGTGAGCTGCTCTTAGAACTCCAGAAGGGAATTTTTCAGACCTCATCAATAAGAAATGAAAAGCCATCAGTAAACAAAAATGATGGACATTATTCAAACCACAAATATCAAACTGTATGTGAACAATACAGGTTTTACCCTCCACCCTCAAAAATAAATTAAAAAAAAAATAAAAATCAAAGAATTTACATCCATGGTACCCCTTACATGGATGCTAAATGTAATGAAGAAAGTAGCTCCCAATAGAAACCAAGTCCTAATACGAGAGTGGAACCAAGACAATGTACCATTTTTCCAGAACAGTGATATTACCGTCATTTACACAACAGCAGCAGTGAACAAATTCACAAGATCAAGAAAAAAGGTCAGGATCCAAAACTTCCTCAGCCTCAGTCAGCAGACCAGCAGATACTCAAAGCAAAACCAGACTTTGGCAACTTCTTATTACCTAACCAAGACTAATTATAATGAACATAATTCTGTACTTCTTTCCAGAATTAACTTTTTATTTAAAGGACGTATTTAGAAAAAAAAGCACTGTAGTTTCACCAAAGTGAGTTGTGTTTTGTGTTATCTTCCTCTAACATACTGCCTCGTTTCTGTTTCTAAGTCATGAATATACTTAATCAGTGTCAAATTGAGATAATTAGAAACTGCAATGGAAAAGGGCATTGATAATAGGTGTATTATAAATGGCATCGTTTTGATGATGTGGGATAATTCTCAATGACTTGTTTTGGAAACTGTTAATGTATTATTTTAAGAGACACTCATTGGTGTCAAATGAGTAGAAATTGTGACCACCTGATATCCCCTGACACTCTGGATTTGTGCTTTAGCTGTGCAAAAGTAATGCATACAGGATTATGACTCTTGCCTTCTAGGAGGACTCACAGAAAGGTGTGTTCATCATGAATACACTTCTCAAGTAAACATTTTATATACTAATAATGCCTTTCATTCAAGTATCTCAAAGCTCATCAACATCCAGTGAAATCTCACACAATGATGTAAGGCACATAGGATTTTCATTAATAGGTGACCTGATCAAAACCTAGAGCTGGAGAAAAACAGTTAAGGTGCATAAACTTTATTTTATTTTATTATCTATTGAATATAACTATTGAATAGATATATTCTATGAGAATATTATATCTAATCTTTATAATATCTATAACAGATATTATATATGTTGAATATCTATTGAATATTGAGTATTAGAAGTAAGAAGATTGAGGCACAAAGAGACTCGGTGAGGGTCACATAGCAAGTCAGAAATAGAAATAGAAATAGAAATAGAAATAGAAATAGAAATAGAACCCAAACTGCCTGACTTTCTGAGCCTCAATATTTACTATTATTATTATTATTATTATTATTATTATTATTATTATTATTACAATTTTTGATGCAGGATGTATTTCTTGAAAGTACCCTAGGTATTTAGACACCTACACATACACATAAGCTCGTTGTGGATTTTTAAGAAGCCAAATTCCCTGGTTGACAACATAGCTTTAAAAATACGCTCCCTTCCTTGCTCAGAAGTTCTGAACATTTTCCCTGCTGTGAATACCTCTACTTGCTACATATCAGCTTATTTCATGCCCTCATGTAAAGTGAAGAGGAGCCTTAGCTTATATGAGCCACAATTTTCATTGCCACTAACAGCTCAGGCAGCGGAGAATTTAGCTGCAAACAGCGTGAGACAGTGTTTGTACAGATACATTTTTAAATGACACAATTCATAGTGTTTGGAAGCAGCCGGTTTCCACTTACTAATCATGTCTATATTCTTGTTGTAGAAATGGAATACTACCAGAAAAATAAAGATGGATGGGAAAAACAGATTAGTAAACCAGGAATAACAGTGCCAGTCTGACACCGTCTTTTACCTCAAGGTCATTTAATCTAACACAGGTCAGTACTGATGAACGTGTCTGACTTCTGAGTGCCACCAGAGCAAAGCAGCTGCTTCTCACGAGGCAAGAGAGGCATCACTGATTTTCTGGCCACCTCTTCAGGTAACTTGATGGGCAACATCCGTTTCTCTCTCCACGTTCACTAGCTGGGCTTCATGAGTAAATTCAATTCCTCATTTCTGTATTGAATGAAACTGCTGGAAAAGGGAAAGTATTTCTGTTTCCAGGATTAGATGGACTGGACTCAAATTGCCCAACCTCTGTTCATCTTTGGGAAACATGGCCACAGCCTGTCATGTTCATACATGCAAAAGGGAGGGACTTACTGAGATATTGCAATCAGTTTTCTGTGTAATATGGCTGTAGATCTTTCTTAAATTAATTCTCACTTAAATTAAATCTTATCTTTTGAAATAAGGACTTGTCACATAAACAATGCTCTGGCTTATGGTTGGTGGGAGAAGCAAGAATTTGAAAACTGCAGATTTGATCTGAGAAGCCTCCCAAATGCTGCAAAATGTGGGGTTTTGCATCATCATAAGAAACATCCCATCTTCTGTGCCTTCATTAAGAACACTTGAAAACCATCTCTTGCACAAAGTCCAGTCTAACTAATAATGCTTGTGATTCTAGGAAAGATGGATAAGGAATCCATATTTTCCTCCTCACTCTTGAATACATTCCACTGCAGTTAAAATTCAGACAGCAAACAGGGCACTATCACCGTTTCTGTTGGCTTGTTTGCAATATCACTTTTCCCTTTCTTCCCAGGACAGCACTTTTTGCTTCCCCATGCTTTTGCAGTTGCGACCATGGCAGAGTTCCTGGTGGCCTTCTCAGCCTCTCCATAAGAAGCACACGTGACACGGAGGGAACTCAGGCGCACAGAGATTCAACATTTTGCCACCCCTCCCCAAGGAGAATTCATGGGGTAAGTTTACACAGGCAGAGATCTCATGGATGCAGACCTCAGTGGGACTCCTCGGCAATGACATTAGGCAGGTAAAACCATCTGGGAAGACAGGCTATGGGACCAGCCTGCTCTTACTGTGTCCTCATGAGAGCTGAAAAGAGCCACACCTATATACAGAAACAGAAAGCCCCTGCAACAGGAGGTAATCTGTTGCTTTGTACCCAATGGGGAGGAGAATTCAGAGCATGTAACTTACCTTCACTTGTACTACCCTAACCCCCAAAAGATTGCCTTGCAATCCCAGTTATTCAATCCTTTATCATCATAGTACAACAATACTGAGAGGCGATGATGTAAAGTGGCGTATCTTTGCACCTGGAATTATACAAATCCATTGTGACAAGCAGGTCTAACAGTCTGATGAGCTGGGTCCAAAATTACACAAAGGACAAGGTTGAACCACATGGAATATGAATGTTTCTAATGGATTATGGCCCACACAAGGAGAAGTTAACATATTTCTGTTTGTGTGACTCATAACCCCTTTCATATCCATAGGAACCTGCATTTAGCTATTTAGTTCGGAAGAAGAGGGGAAATAAAGACCATTTGTGATCCAAGTCAGTAACAAAGAAAGAAAAGTCCTACAAGAGAGAAAAGTATATGAAAGATGGATGTGGTGGGGAAAAAAATTGTATCACTTTGACAAGGCCAAGAGACAAGACAAGCCTGTGCATGGTAAATGCATGGAGAGTTCACACATTTATGCTAAAGACAATGTAAACACAAATATCTTTAATAAGAATATAGTTTTCAGGAGAATTCACAGGAGAAGTCACAGCAGCATGACAATTCACGAGTGTCTGAAAAGCAAGTGATGAAGCAGGACCCTTGAAATGAACTCCGTTTTTCTCCCCCCTTTTTTCCCTTGTCTCAACAAAGATTTTAACAACCTTGCATAAAAGTGAATGAATACTGCTCAGCCATATCCTAAGACATTTTCAAGTGTTTTGCACAGTTGTCTATATTTATTAAGTATTTATAATGTTTCTTTAAAACTTTGAGTTTCGTAACACCATATTAAAAATGCAACATTTTATTTGGGACCTTGCAATGCGGCAGGGGAGTCCAGGGATGAGATGCCAATGGGGAGGCAGGAGACTGAGCTCTATTCTCAGCTCAGACACTGATCTGCTCTGGAGCCAGGCGCAATTCACCTCATTTTGTGGCACCTGTCTTTCCCCTTCCACTCTTTGCCTAATTAGCACTGATATTTTTGGGGGAAAGGCATAGAGGGGAACTGGGGACAGGATTATCTCCTACAGCATGTAGATACAAAAAATAGTACCTTCAGGCTCCCTTTTCAGCTTGGACCTCTTGGTATTACTGAAGTATAAATAATAATATTACATTGCAAAACACCCTCTAACATTTAGGGGAAGATGGTGTGTAAAAACAGTCACCAGCTGTTCCTTTTCCGCATGCTTAGGACAACTGGTGCCAGCCCATAACTTTTGGGAGCCCTGGTTAGAATTAACTATTTATACTGAACTTTGATGAATAAGGCACCAGATCAGCAAGAGAACGAAAACAGGAGAACCTGTTCTGGCAACTTTTTTTTTTTTTTTTAAATTAATCTCACAATGTAACAATGATTTTTTGAAGCCTCAGCTACAGTTCTATGAGAATTTGTATTAACATAAAAAGAATGCTCAGCCCTCCTGACTGAGATAGTGTATCTTGAATATATCAACCTTACAGGTTGAAGAAGGAGCAGACAAATACACAATACCGGTATTACCTGTTCCAAGCCTGAATTCCCAAAGATGAAAGAGTTTTGAGGCTGTGATTTTCTCCACCTGTCTTATTTGGCACTTTCCCTCTACTCACTCAGTAATTTTGAAACCACTGGCCAACTTCTACCAAAATTGACAAGTGGGTAGACATTTGAAATACAGCTGTCTCGTATACATTTTGTGAAAGCTTAAAGCTGGCTAGCACACAACAAGCCAGATTATTTTCCTTCATGAGGGCAAAGCAACTAGGATGTAGCTGCTCTTCACATACGCACCTGCTGACAACCAACAGGCAGTCGAATATGGGTAATCATCCATGGGTGGCTTCACATCAGCCCTGGCCCTGTTTCTCAGGGCGAGCATTGACAGCTGCTGCATCAACAGCACATGGTGGAGAGCTGAAATACTTCAAATTGGAGGAAAGCTATAAGAGGAAGGAGATGAAAGACTGGAGACATAGGAAATCAGGATTGCTTAGTCCCACTGCTCACAGAGCAACTTGCTTAAATCTCACTGATTTTAAGATAAGGGCCACAGCACAGACACTCTTCAATTTTAGAAGAACACACTAAAATGAGCACATGGCATTAATTCTGACCCCTCAGAGAAGCACTTTAAGAGTCTTGCCACCTTTTTTTGATAGCACTTCCCTTTGCTTCCTGTGCCAATATGCAGTATTACATTATTTACAAGCTTTTGAGCTCTTTATTCATTAATTTCATTGCTTTCCCGACTTAGCCTTGCAAAACAAGAGTGCAGAAGAAGCACATAACCAGACAACGTGAAAAATCATGAGAAAGTGTGTAGTTTTCCACTGGCCCTAATGAACTTGGCTCAACCCCAGAGAACACAGGGGAAGCTGAAGTACTGAAAGTGCTTCTATATAGCTGCCAATCTACCCATACCCAAGTAAGGGAGAAAGATGTAAAAGGCAAGAGCAGGCAGTTAAGTGCTTTATTAGGATTTTGATGGAGATGGTGTTTTAGCACACAGCCATATGGCAGCAAGCCAGTTTTTTTTTTCTGGTTTTGCCCTTCTCCTTGTGGTGTGGTGAAAGAAAGTGGAGGAAAATTTGAGGGGCCTCCCAAACTGTGGCTATTCAGCCAAGAGGACTGTGCCTAGTATAGTCTTTCCTCTGCCATGTGTCCTTCAGACAGTAATAAGCTCCTTGAGAGGGAAACAATTTCCTTTCCCTGCTCCTGCCCACAAACATTACACATCAAATGGTGTGGGTACAATCCTGCGTCCCCCCTCCCAGCTCAGTCAGATCAGAGCTGCCCCTATCTTGGAGTCATCTTCTTGGAACAGAACTTGGCATAAGATATTCCGGATAAGAAGTTTTCTGTCCCTCCTTCCCTGGCCCAGATTTGTGGTCCCAGCTAATTCTCTCGTGCTTTATCCAATGCTATTTGTATGGTCTTGTTTTCACAGGAGGCTCAAACTCAAATGGTTGATGTAGGTGCACTGTCGCAGAGGTGATCTGTTACAGGGTTAAATTAGCTGTTCTGCAAGAGACCAAGAATACCTTTCTACCAGGCCTCCACTCAAATGTCATTTCTGAACAGCTAGGTTAAGCTTTTAAACTGCTTTGAACTAAGAGACCTAAGACTAGACAAATTCTGCTCCTGCTGAAAGGGGTGAAATTTTTCTGTACGTGCTGAATAAAGAGGAATAGCGCATTGACATAAATGATTTTTCAGTCTCCTCGGGCAGAAGACATGGATGAAGTATGAAATTTACAGACAATGCTATTTATTGTTATGGCTACAGATGGCTACAACCTTTTATCTATACTTTTCTCATTCACCAGTGCTCCTCACAGTCTCCACCTAAACCAAGAAGAACTAAGCTTGACATTTCAATGGTGAAAAGGTGACAAAAGAAAAAGAGTTGGCAATTTCCCTCCCTCTGAGAAAATTCAGACAGTCTCTTCAAAGCCATCTTAAATCCATTGCAGATCACTTCGCAAAACCCCATGTGGCGCTTCACTTCACGCAAAGTCACCACAAAACAGTGGGGGCCAGCTGCCTGTGTCACGTCATCTAGTCAAGCAGTAGTTTGCCTGGAAAACACGCTCTACGTCACCCAAAAATTTAAGTTCCCTTCAAAAATGTCCCCTGCAAACACCATTCTTCCCTCCCTTAAATGATCCACAAACCTCTCGCAAATAAGGAAGCAGGAGCAAAACAGTTCAAAGTAAGCAAACGGTTTCTAATCCCTCTACACTTGTTAGGAACGAGCCTGCGATGGAGTATTTGCTCGCAGCCTGGGAGTCTGGGGACGATATTTTGCTACCCGGGCAACTTATTCACATCATCAGTAAAGCCCTGTGGATAGTATCTGCAGACTAATCTGAATGAAAAACCCTGCATCTCACCAGCTATGTCTTTTATTTACTTAACAAGATACTAACACAGCATCTGTCTGATGGCTTTTGTAAAGAAAGGAGTGAAGTTTACAACGAAAACTTGATCGGAGTTTTTGGCCAGTGCTTTATCCTCCTGTGCCTGTGCTGAAAATCACCATAAGACTGTCAAACGCACTCCAAGGATGCATTTCCCTTACGTGAAGCTGGTGCTGAACTGTGGCATACCTTAGACCTTTGTGTGAAACTGAAGATGCGATTCAAAACACCATCTTTGTATCATGGATTAATTAGAATTATCTGTTGACTTTTGCCATTGAAGATGAATAAAAGAGCGAGTCAGCCTTAACTAACGATATAAAAACTCTTAGTCTGTTTGCTGAAACCAACCAAATGAGATGCTTTTATGGATAACTTTGCTCATTTTAGGAACAAACCTAGAAACCCCACTCTTTAAAAAGAAAATGGGCATTCCCTGTATAAATACTACCCACTTGAAATAATTGATTGAGGCTATCTGGAATTTCAGACATTTAAAAATACTGAATGTATTAAATACGTAGGTCATACATGTGCCAACGCATGCATTGGTCAACGTCAATACTGTACAGTGCATGAGAAATTCCCAGGAATCAGAGCTGAGGAAATTAATTCAGTCTGTGCAGAACTGTCTTTAACATTATGTTCTGAAAAGAGTGCAGGCTAGCTGTTCTCCTGCCCTTTCCACTGGAAGATTTAAGGAGGCTACACCCATTATTTCACTCTTCTCAGGGCTTCATGCCCTGTGGTGTGAACTGCAATTGAAAATCAAGACTGTAACAAAAAATTGCCTCTCCAGCAAGTTGATAAGGTAAAGAGCAGCACCATGTGAATAAATTCTTGCTTTACGTTTTAAAATTCTTCTTTTTCTTTTTTATGTTTTAAACTTCTTCCTTTTTTTTTTTTAAGGCAGGAATGGGAATTCATTTATTTTAGACATTTTTAAAAATAGATGTTTTAATCAAATTTCTGCGTGACGGTAATACATGCACCCATATTGAAAGGGCATAGAAAATACCTGGAGGCAAGACTACCAGCTTAGCAATTTTGAGCGTTCAGTGAGCGCTCCAAAAGAGGACACTTTAGAGGAATCACACTGTGGTAAATACTGAAAGTTTTTAATAAGAATTCTTTCAGAATAGAGTCTGTCTGAGCCTGGTTTTTTCTATAGCCACTTTTTGAGGTGAGGTTTTAGAGAAAAGCTGAATCTCTCTGTTATAAAGTCAATGTGTGGGTGCTGTTAACTCTAGTAGGTTGAGGATGACTGCACATGACTTACAGCTTTGTTTATTCACTGCATTTTTTTTAAATGACATGGCATAAATCCAAAGGGAAACAATTAGTAACCATGTGCTGAGAAACAAAGCAGTACCAGTTCTTTTACTCCTAAATTCTCAGAGGAGAGACCAAGAGCTAGATTTCAGAAAGAACTAAAAGTCACAGAAGTGAGACTGAAGTTCACCAAACCAAAATCACATTCTTGAGCACCTCCCCTCACTCTTAGCCACCTCTAAATGCTGTCAGCACCTTCATTTTCTCCAGAAGCTGTTTAGTGTAAAGCATAAGTATTAAGAGGAATGGAGGCTTCCTAACTGAGTGATGCCAGCAGTAGGCTGCAACACCTTGGTCCCTGTACCCCCTTCCTTTTCCCACCCAGTAAGTCTCTTCATGACTGTTTGCATGAAAGGGCCAGGTCCAAGAAGGAACCTTGCCCCCAGCTTTGCTTTGTGTCATGCTCTTAAGGTGGGAGATGCTGGTCTGAATATCCTGGGTGAGGAAGAAGCTGACTGCACTCCCCTTTTGTGTCCAAATGTTCTCACCATTTCAGTGTTGTCTTCAGGATGGGGCTTCAGGAGACACTTTAGAGAGATCCCATGTAGACACCAGGGCACCTCAGACAGAGGTTCATCCTTCTCTCCGTTATTTCCACATGCCTTGCTTGAGGCAGCCGTGTGCTTTAGCTGATATCACAGATCAGTGTAATGGCTGCACTGGATTGCACCCTGAAGAATCTTATGCTCTGCATGAACTGCACATATTTCTGACCAGAGGATTTCGGATTTCATTGTGGAACCGAGCACCTGGTATTTGAGTGCCTAACACATTCACTGGACACATTGGCTTTAGTGTTTCTCTAGCTAGAAAAGAGGGAGAGAAAGATGCATGTTTGAGGTCACCACATCATTTGAGGTCATCTATTAATTGTTCATTACTCAGCTGACACCAGAAAGAAAACCTAAAAAAAATAAATTCAAAACCACAGCTATCATCAAACGCATACAAAGCCTACAAGAGCTCAAATAGAGAGGTAACATATGGGTAAGGCTGAAAAAGCTAATTTTAACATTATTTAGTTCAGCAAGGAACACATCCTGATTCAAAATGTGGCTTTATTCTTATCTCACATTTGTTATACTGAGTTATTTTTCTGAAGATTGATTCTCACTTTTAGCAATTATTAAGACACGCTGTTTTGCAAGTAAGTGAGGTGTTTCTACTAAATCTGGTACTTTTTCTTTGGTAACTAGAAGAATGTATAATTAGGTAACAATTTTTAGATTGTATTCTATTAGAAAAAGGCAGATAATGCTTCTTAGTTCTAAGGGGATTCCTTTTTATTCATGATTTGAGTTGAGCTAATTTGGATGAAAATTGCAATTACATATAAAAGGCAAAAACTTGATATGCTTTAATCAATTAAATATAATTATATGGAATACTATGAATAATAACAAAACATTTATTGAATTATATTTGAAGTTAAAACTATCTGAATAAAGAATTCTTCCTGGCCATCTGTCCTTCAAGATACCTAGAAGCAGAGGAGGTTAACTCCCCCTCTGCTAGGTTTTGTCATTAGGTTGTTAATTTTCTTTATACAGGTTTCAACTCCCAATCAACTCGTCAAGTTCTAATGGTCCTTGCACTGAGTTTAGTTTTTCATGCAGCAAAAAGTAAGAGTATCTACATAGAATTTATTACTTCAACAAATTCAACCCACAAAATCACTAGAGGTGATTTCACCTGTTTTCATTGACTGGACTTTTATGATGGACAACAAATACAGACTTTTTTCCAGGTGTGATTTACAAAAATTTAATAAATAAATCTGATCTGCAATATACATTTTCGTGGCAATATTCAGGTCATAAGCTGTAAACATACCTTAGCAGAAAATATGCATGACAATGGGCCCAGTTGCATGTCTTTTTTGAAGCCACCATTGTATTACTCTGTCTTTTCACACCAAGGCAGAAAAATAAACACTCAAACTTACATTTTAGTTTCTTTGCTCATCTAATCCGAAATTAGTCTGGAAATGGGTCAGTTAATGGTCTTTCATTCTGCTTAAGATATTTTTCTTATAAATGAAGCGAAAGGATCCACTATCTTTGCTTATAAAACCATTTTTGCTCAAGGCTTTTTATCTCTTCATATCAATCAGCCAAGACTAATATGTGTGACAGAAAGTAGGACAGAGATCCCCAAAGAGGGACAAAAAAATGAGATGACAAATAAGCTGGAAAAGATGCAGGGTCATTTCCCTTTCAGCTTCAGCGAAATACCTTGCTTTATGAGTCAGCACTGAAGACACAAATTGTTTGCAATTATAAAAATAGTAAGATGATGAACGTCAGACATTTGCAGGATGTATTTTACAACCCCAGTTTAGCAAGGCAGGAACAAACAGGACTGATCGCTCTGAGATACCACAGTTAAAAAGCATAAACCCAGGAGCTGAATCCGTGTTTTGGATACCTAATCAAGCAGCCAGAACACCAGGCCCTTGTGTGACAGAGGCAGAAGCACCTCACGAAGGAAAACAGCCAACAAGCCTAACGCTTCAGAAGCTTAGCTTAAGAAATCCTCACACGCAGAGAGACACGCTCTCCTAGCCCCAGAAATAAACACTTTCTAGAACCTGAGAAAGGAGGTTCCATAGTATCAGGGGTTCAATCCTATCAACGTCCAGTCGAACTGCTGAGAGAACATCCCTTTTTTTTTGATTTCTGACTGGATGAACAGGTCAGAGTGGTTCACAAGGTCCGCCTCAGCTTGTACATTGAGACCTGACTGCCCTGCACTAAGACTTGAAGCATCTGACTCCGAGTTTGCTCATTTTCCTTTTATATTGGTGAAATTTGTCTGATTTTTACCAATTTACTCCACTTTCCCACAAGTACAAATAAAATTAAAACGTGTCTGGAAGGGTTTATGCTGGGTGCAGGTATACTGACGTAGTTACTTCCAGTGCACGGACAGCAGGACTTACAGATCTCTCTGAGCTCCTATTTAAACATCTCACCCGAATACATATCTTCATATAGCCATGATTTTGAACTTGTTTTAGAACAGCAGTCCTTTTTTGAGGAAATGTGGGAAGCTAATTAACTTATATTGCAAGAAATTATCAGAGCTGCTTTTTTTTTTTTTTTT
>VUYV01000370.1:63844-129024 GCA_008711295.1 Anarhynchus alexandrinus | reverse complement strand
TTTTTTTTTTTTTTTTTTCCCCATTTAAAACAACCGTTGAGGAGAAAAACCTAAGATTTTGCAGGTGGAAGCAGTACTGATACTCTCACTTAGTGATTCTCTCCCTGCCATTCTTAGGTGAGAAAATTCATTTTCCAGGAGAGCTTTAAAGTCATCAGTTCTAATGAAAGTGACAGGTAAATTAAGCCTGATCAGGGAAAGTAAGTGACAGTGTATTCCAGGGGAAGGCTGGGTCAGGCACGTACAGAACTGTCCGTGTTAATGCCAGGCAGGTAGTCTGAGTCTGAACAACACATATAGGAACTGGGAGCAGAAGATACTAGCAGCACGAGCTCCAGCCCTACAAATCAATATTCTTGTGCTCCTAAAGCTTGTCACATACTGTCTATTCCCGATTTTTTTCCATCTCTAAATAGGAATGATCGGTACACGTCCACTGGGATATTATAAAGCTCAGCTGCCTAATGTTTGTAAAGCATTTTGACAGTCCCAGATGGAAGCTGCTCCATAATTATGGAGAGTTGCCTCTACTTCCTCGAGGCTGCTGCACTTTTTAATCCACCCTTTTATCGACTGGTATTTCATGCACCCTCCCTTGCAGCCGAAGCAGCGAGCGAACAGAAATGACAAAGTGCGCTTCCAAACTTCCCTCCCACTCACCTCTCCTCCATCTGTCGGAGAGAGGGATTTTATTTGCTGCAGAAGCGCTGTCTGGCTAAAAATGTGAGCACTTTTTACAGCATGATCCCACTCTCTCCTCCACACACACCCACTGCCCAAGTGCTTCATTTTAAAATATGACATCGCTTCTTAGCTAATACCCTGTGTAAGAAGAAGCTTCTACAGCACATTTTATTAGGTGCTGACTAAAAAGCTGCTATAAAATCCCACATGATGTTCACTGTTGATCATCTCCACCCTACCTCTTAGAAACGGAAAATAACAGAAGATATCCAACAATAAAGACTATTTTTCTTTCTCTTTTCCTTGTCACAGACAGTCCAATTCAGTCATATGCCTCACTATTTCCAAATTTTGAGGTTTAATCCTGAGTCTCATGACCAATTGGTACTTCTCTTTAATACCTGTCTCCTGGAAGGAAGTGCTCACTTTGGATTTTCTATTTCTTTGAAAGAAAGCAGTAAGTCGAGCACCCTTGGCTGGAGAGGAAAAATAGGTTTGGCTGAAGACGCTCTAAAAGATTCAGGAAACAAAGATATATAGAAAGCATCAAAATTCATTAAACATACATTATAATCCTTTGGGTTTAAGCCAGTGTGCAACACTTCTAAATCTGTGGAACTGGCACTATGAGGAGTGGGGAAATCTGGTGGTCACGAATACAAGATTGCCCACCATGTATAACTAAAGGGAATATAAAATCCTGTGTTCAGGCAGTATTCTGGCCCAGACCTGAAGGACTGCACTTGAGATACTGTTTAAAGAAAAAGCACAAGAGAAATTAGATGATAAAGGGAGACATTGCCTCATTTATCATTAAGGCAAAACCTCCCAACTTCATTCTTATTCTGAATATTGCAGCTTTCATAGAGAAATGTTTGTACAGTTTGGGACTTTTGAGCTTGTTTGGTCAAATGAACTATCTTTCCCAATTACGTATAATGGTCTATCTATCAATTTATCTAGGTAGGTAGATAATTTTATCCACATTTTCAGCTATTTTTTGAGTAATCCTTGCAGAATGAATATAAAATGGGGACAGCTGAAAGATGGAGTGCCAGACATTTTCTCTTCTCTCTCACCCCAATTTTGGTTAGCAGGAATATGAAGATGGAGGTCATACTACAGCTTTGAACCAGGAAAGATTGTGTCCTTTCTTCCATAAGGATGCAACTTCTTCAGATTGTGCTCTAGCAATTCCTATCAAAGGGCTTCAACCTGAAAAGCAGATGCATCACTGATGCCAATTAAAGGCCCACACTATATTACCAGGTGATTACAGTTCATATTAAAAGCTAGTTACACCTAGAAGGGAATGTTTTCTGGTTGGGGAATAAGTCCCAAGTGGTGGCTCCAGCCTTGGACAGGCTTGAGTCAATCCTTACAGTTGCTCAAGAGAGTTATAGGTCCTCCTGGCCAAAGGGGGTTGTCTAACCTAGGTCCCCAAAACACTATTTACTGAAGATTCAGCATCTCTATCTTGATGACTCATAAACCACAAGAGCTTCAAAAAAAACCTCCAGCAAAAATAGGCAGAGGTAGCTATTCCCGAACTAGACAACACAAAATGGACAAGGTGAAGGGATGAAGAAGGACTTACGTCCTTAGGGCTGGTGGTGGAAATAGTAAAAATTCTCCTCTCTCTACACCCATATTCACAGTTCAGTAACAAACAGCGATCTAGTTTTAATTCCCAACACAAAAAATATTCCACACAACAACCAAAGTCTTTTGTTCCCCTCTACAACAAGACTGCTGCAAAGCACAGAGCTATGAATACCCCAGCTCACAGGTGAAGTTCATTGTACTACAAGTTTGTTCCTTTTTTAAATATCAGTGACTCCTCCAGCCAAAGTAAAGAGTGGTGAGAAACTGTGAATGTAACATTGGGAAATTCCTTCCTATTAGCTGGTGTTTAATCTTGTCTGAACAGCATCGGATTGAACAGCAGACACATTCAAAGTGACAGGGTCAAGAAAAAGTGAGAGTTGCCCACACATGTTATTTACAGAGACAAGCAGAGCGACTCGGAATCTGACAGGTTTTTTCATTACTTACTCACTTCAGCTTGATCCCTCTCTTCTTTATGCAGGTCTCCAGCCAAGAGTTCCTTGTTAACTGCTCAAAGTGCATCTTTAAGGAAACTTGACTATTTTATCGAGGAACTGTGGAAAATGTGGTTCTGCATGATTTGTTAAAACAAAGTATGTAAATGCTTTATATCTGCCCAATAATCATGGTTTAAATAAATACAACAGTACCACTAACTTAGTCGAGCTCTTTTCAGTGAATATAAGACTGCAAAGTACCAGTTGTCTTAAAATGTCCCAACTCTAAAACCTGATGGAGTTATGTAAGCAATATTAATATCTGAATTTAATGGATACAAGGGCAGGAGTAGCCTCATCACCATGGGGATGGCCTGTGAAACAGCATTCCTTGCCTTGAAGGTAATGTCACTTTGAACTTGACCCTGTAAAGGAGCAGACTGACTGGAGGAATCAGAATCATAGAATAGTTAGAGTAGCAAGGGACCTTAAAGATCATCTAGTTCCAACCCCCCTGCCATGGGCAGGGACACCTTCCACTAGACCAGGTTGCTCAAAGCCCAATCCAACCTGGCCTTGAACACCTCCAGGGATGGGGCATCCACAACTTCCCTGGGCAACCTGTTCTGGTGTCTCACCACCCTCATAGTGAAAAATTTCTTCCTGATATCTAATCTAAATCTACCCTCTTTCAGCTTAAATCCATTACCCCTCATGCTATCACTACATGCCCTTGTAAAAAGTCCCTCCCCAGCTTTCTTGTAGGACCCCTTCAGATAGTGGAAGGCCGCTATAAGGTCGCCTTGGGGTCTTCTCCAGGCTGAACAACCCCAACTCCCTCAGCCTGTCTTCATAGGGGAGGTGCTCCAGCCCTCTGATCATCTTCATGGCCTTCCTCTGGACCCCCTCCAACAGGTCCATATCCTTCTTGTGCTGAGGACTCCAAAGCTGGATGCAGTGCTCCAGGTAGGGGTCTCACGTGAATGGAGTAGAGGGGCAGAATCAGCTCCCTCGACCTGCTGGCCATGCTTCTTTTGATGCAGCCCAGGATAGGGCTGGCTTTCCAGGCAGCAAGCACGCATTGCCAGCTCATGTTGAGCTTCTCATCAACCAATACCCCCAAGTCCTTCTCAGGCCTGCTCTCCATCCATTCTCTGCCTAGCCTGTATTTGTGCTTGGGATTGCCCCGACCCACATGCAGGACCCTGCACTTGACCTGGCTGAACTTCATGAGGTTGGCATGTGCCCACTTCTCAAGGCTGTCAAGGTCCCTCTGTGTGGCATCCCTTCCCTCCAGTGTGTTGACTGTGCCACACAGCTTGGTGTTGCCAGCAAACTTGCTGAGGGTGCACTCAATCCCACTGTCCATGTCGTCAGCAAACATATTAAACAGCACCAGTCCCAATACCAACCCCTGAGGAACATGACTCATCACCAATTTCCACTTGGACATTGAGCCATTGACCACAACCCTTTGAGTGCGGGCATGCAGCCAGTTCCTTATCCACCAACTGGTTCATCCATCAAATTCATGTCTCTCCAATTTAGAGACCAGGATATCATGCGGGAAAAGAAAGGGCTTCAGAAGAAAATGGGTGGGATTAGCAATTGGCCAATACCAAAACCAAGATATTGGGCTGCACCACCCCTGGTCTGACCCAGTACCTCTATTATACACCCAGAACCGCTGTATTTTGACAAAGTTGAGCAGCTCAGCATGTTACCTACCTGTAAGTCCAACCGGAATCCAGAAAATAGACAGCTCTTTCTCATCTTCTACTTTCGTCCAGTGAAGTACTCCCGAAGGTTCTTGTACACCATAGGCATCCCCATAAAACATAGACTTGTCACTATTGAGTAGCCTCTGAATCAGAACATTCTCCCAGGGAACAGGAGATCCAGGTTTAACTCCACATCACCCAGAGCTTAGCAGAGGATAAGCCTGTCTACAGGGCTGCTGGCATTTCCACCTCTCCTGCTGAAGCTGTTTCACAGCAGAATTCAGCAATCACTTATCAGAGAAGGGGGGCTCAACCCTGCCCTGACGACAAAGCACCACTGATGCTGGAGCTACAGGTCTCCTTCCAAGGGCTGGTGGTTTTTTCACATGTAGGACTACTAGTGTTGACACCTGCAACTGCAATGCATGTCTTCCCTTTTCTCTGGCCCAAAAAAATCCTGAATTAAGTCACCTTCGGTGGCAGGTGCACTGAATGCTCCTCTAGGCAAATCAGCACGTGGCTCAGAGCATCCTCCTGGGAGGGACAAATTTGAAACCTGGCCATCTCAGCAGCCTAGAGAAGTACTCCAGCCACCTGGCTGTTACACAAGTACTCATCACCACGTTCTCCTCCAAGTAAACTTTTTCCTGACTCTCTCCTGGTGAAAATAAAGAACTCTGATCTGTTCTTTTGACAGAGAAACTACTGAAGGTTTCCATACTGCACACTTCACTCTCCTACTTCCAGACTTCCCCAGTCAAAGCTCCAATAACACAGAGGGTCTGAAGCTCACCTGTATTCACTGTTTCACTTTCTGCATCTCTTTTGACATCTGAAACACCGTTTCAGATCACCAGTACCTCTCAGGTCAGTACGCTTTTGCTCCACATCCCACACTGAGGTCCGTGGCTTTCTCCAGAGGAAATAGGCACCTCATCCACTTCTGCTTCAAGGTCCTTTTAGGCAGCTCCATGTTCAAGGGCTCTTCACTTTTTGGGGACCCTGTCCAAGACTCCTAGAAATGTAAACTTCCTGAGAGAAAGGCTGTGTAACACATGTAGAGTGCTCCAAACTACACAGACACTGACTTTGACTGGGACATCACTAATACTGGAGTAACTCAAAGCTCATCGTATCTAAGTGGACAAGGCAAGTCAGCAGCACATCTCCTTGTAGTGTTTTGCTCTAACCTGTCTATTTCTTGGGAAGCAGCCAATTTTTAAACAGCTTGAATGTTCTATCCCTGATTGTTCAAAGCTAAAAACCTCGTCCCACGATTTCATGAAGCATGTCTAGCACAAGACAAGCAAATGTTACAATGAATAGTTTGCAGAGAGGCATATAGCACTGAAGTGGTGTAACACAGATCCGTAAAGACCTACTCACCCCTTCACAAAATGGAATTACAAGCATTTACTTCTATAAGATTTAGTGAAAACTACTTTATGGAATCCCTATTACTTATTTCCTACAGAACGTCTTAGAGGTAAACCTAATTCTGTCAATTGTTTGCTAAAATTTCACCACTAGTACCCAGAGAACAATTTAGAAACCAGTTCATCTGAAGCCAAATGTAATGAACTTATAAGCACCTGAAGTATTGATGTTAGTTAAATCACTAGCAATTGCGGCTTTATTTAAACGACAAAACTTTGTGGGCAGACTAAACAGAAGATGGGCTGTGGGCAGGTAAGAGTCTTCTACCAATTTCTTTCCAAACACTATTCCCACAGATCAAGCATCACAGAATGATCCTAAAAGACTACAAAGCCACTGCAAGCCATCCTCTTGCAACAAGGCAGGGTCAACACAGCAAAGATGACAATATCAATACACACCACCTATGCACATCCATATACCATGCTCAGGTCACAGGCTGAAAGCAGTATCAGAAGTCCACGTCAGAAAACTGAAATAAATGCTCTAATACTCACAGAGTATTTGTTTGTAACAGTTACTAACCTGAAAATTCAGCTGCTTTGGTGTTTTAGTATCTGACTTAAGTGTTTCACATTGACTTTATTTGAGTATATGTACAGTTAGAATTCTTGGTGTACGAATGTAGTCATGAAAACTATGAAATAAAATATGTAAACTCTTCCACCCCTTGCCGCTGCAGCTCTAATGCCATTTATAAATGGGCATTAGGTAAGACACTCAAAATTTCTGACATCTACTACACCAAGAGAAACAAGTAAAGGCTATGGGTGTAGCCTGGTACTTCGCTAATACATTTCCAAATTGCACGCTAACTGAAAGCCTGAACGGTAGGCGTGCCATAAATCTAATTCACAGCAAGACCCAGAGACACTTCAGTAAGTGGAGGTGTGAACGTTTTCATGAAAACTGAATGCTCCAACAACAAAGGTAGAAGCTGAGCAGCAACGGCTGCAGTCCCCTTTTAAATGAGGAAGGGTGCTTTAGAATCAGTTTTCAGCAAATAACGTCACGGGGATTTCTGGCAGGAAATCCTTTTAGTTTATTTACACTGAGATAAGGCAATTTCTTCCCTCCTACGTTTTCAGTGAGCATAAAGGCAAAAGGCTTCCCTTTAGGAATGAAAGCAAACACTTTTAAAACAGCCAGTATTTAAATGTTTTGCTGAGACAGAGTTTGTAACTGCTGATTGTTAGGAAAGTGTTTTGTATTTTGGAATAAAACTGTGGGCAATATTATGAAACAATGCCTTTAAGAAGACTAAAGGAAAAAGGTGGAAAGTACCTATCACTTACCACGCGGTCCTTTGTATTCACACGAGGTTCAAGCAAGCAAGAGATTTTTCTTGAGGAGTTTTAAATTCGGAGAACTGTCGTCTTTTAGACCACACCCCTGTCTTCCAACTACAGTAAATAGTTCGTTCTTCTTTTTCATTTAGACGTCATTTTTCTATCACTGGGGAGAGAGATTTTAAGCCACTAGTTTCTGTGCTTTTGAAGCCTTTTCTAAATTCTTTTCAACTCAACATGGCTTAGACAGGCAGAAGTGGGTGGATTAGCTTGACAGCCTGCATCCACTGCTCAGTTCCAAGGTTTCGGTGCAATATGCATCTCACACATACCAAGGCACCTGTCATGGCTCTTAAGCCTTTTGAGGCATTAGCTGGTGCCAGAACGCTGGAGCTTCCTCCAGGGGGGAGAAAGATCTTTAAATAAACAAAAAAAAATCAACAAGGATATAGCTGGACAACCCCTGTTTTGCTAATTAAACATTGAAATAGGATTAATGCACACAGATCATTATTATCTGAAGAGACTGCCATGGAAAAGAAAGGTCTATGTTTATTTATGCATACCATCATAGAGGAAAAAACCCTTTAAGCACTGATATTGGACTGGAGATCCAACTAGATTTCCCATCTCTGCTTGAACATTACTGAAATCTCTGAAACCAGGAGCCTTGAAATTTGAATTGCCATTAATTTGGGCTAGCAGTCAGTATTCCACATGCTATTGAAGTAAATTCCATTCAAAAATCAGAGAATGACCAGTGGTTTGTTTTGAACCATACCAAAGATGATGGGCCCCTGCACCAAGGAAGTGTACCTGAGACAAAGTTCTTGATGCAATATAACTTCTGTTATTACTTCTACTTCTTTGTTTTCTCTTTGCTTGGTGTTCTGCAATAATACTTTTTAAAGCTTCATTTTTTCCCATAAAGAGAAAGTAAAAGTATGATCACTAGATTTTTAACTGCGGCCAGCTAGGATTTTTAAATTGTAATTGTCCTTAAAAAGTTTAAGTAGCATTTACTGCTACAAATGTAAACATTTAAGCCAAGAAACTAATCGGGAAAGTTTCTTGGAGTAATCATTCCAGCTCTGGAGTCCCCAACATAAGAAGAACATGGACCTGCTGGAGTGTGTCCAGAGGAGAGCCACAAGGATGATCTGAGGGCTGGAGCACCTCTCCTATGAGGAGAGGCTGAAAGAGGTGGGGCTGTTCAGCCTGGAGAAGAGAAGGCTCTGGGGAGATCTTATTGCGGCCTTCCAGTACCTAAAGGGGGCCTACAGGAGAGCTGGGGAAGGACTTTTTACTAGGGCATGTAGTGATAGAACGAGGGGGAATGGCTTTAAACTGGATGAGGGCAGGTTTAGATTGAACATTAGGAAGAAATTTTTCACTTTGAGGGTGGTAAGGCACTGGAACAGGTTGCCCAGAGAGGCTGTTGAGGCCCCATCTCTGGAGGTGTTCAAGGCCAGGCTGGATGTGGCCTTGGGCAACCTGGTCTAGTGGGAGGTGTCCCTGCCTGTGGCAGGGGGGTTGGAACTCGATGATCTTCAAGGTCCTTATCAACCTAAACCATTCTATGATTCTATAAATCATTATAAAAAACAAAGCCAAAGAAGTTACATTAATGATCCAACTTTCTTAATACTTGATTTCTATACAGTGTGAGTAACTAGCATTACATTTCATCAACGTATGTTTTTAAACTATCTTCTAGATCCTTGCTTAAGCAACAAGGCTTCTTTAAGAAGAAGAACTTAGTAAAGAGTCTTCTGGCAGACAACAGCAATTACAATGCAATAGATAACTATTACTGCTGCCCACGTTGCTCCATTCTACAGTAGTATTTCATTTTTACCCGTATAAGATGTCCCACTTCCACGACGTTGAGCATAATAACAAGTTATTAAGTTTTTGGCAAGAGGTAACTATTGAAGCAATTTGTTAGGTATACAAAGTGGCTCCCTTTTCAGGACAAAATATTTCAACACCTAAATATTACTCTAACTATGTTTAACATGCAAATACACTAATTTAAAATGTGGCTAAAGGGGACTACAGTATGTTGGAGACATTGAAATCTCAGAAGTAAAACAGCGTCAGTATGAACTGATGCTCTGGACCCAACTTGTAAATCTCACTCATGCAGTCAGTCGCAGATGGCTTTCAGAAAGCATTAAAAAAATAAGACACAAACAAGTGATTTTAAAAATCTTACAGATTTTATAAAAACGTTATTATACATTACAAAAAGCCTTTTATCAATTAAAGCTTACAAAACACTTAAAATGTGTAATATTCTTTTAAAGAAAGATTATCTATATTTCCATATGTACAGGTAACAGTTTATAGCAAAACTTGATCAAATAGAAGACAATCCATAACTTTCATATGTATCTAATTAGAAGTACGTACACTGTCAAAAATATGAATGTGTTTAGAAATTACTGTTCTTGTCTATAAAAATAGAGAAGAGAGATACTGTAAGTACCTCACCTGAAGACTCAAAAATTTCCAAATATAACGAGACTCAGAACACAGCAGGTTACAATGGTAATCTAAAAACACCGATTAAAACCTCTTAAAATCAGAGAAACTATCCTTCTAGTTTTATGAGAATTCCAGAAGAATGATGATGTCAATTAACAGGGAAAACGAAAAAGCAGACTGAGTGGAAGAATACCCCTGAGATAAGGCAGAAACATTATTACTTTTTGCTACTTGTTTCTTTGGCTTTTTGTTACTTTCAAGCTACCACATTGTTTTGAAAGGAAATTTGTCCCGTCATAGGTTTTAACAATTACATCATTACCACATAGGAAATTATTCCGACACAATACAAGTGATAAAAACCCAATAGCATAACTTGTTCTTTTTCTTCAGATTCTCCCCCCTTCTGACCCCCTCCCTCTATTTTTCTTTTTAACCATTTTTTTAAATCTAAAATTAGATTGTTAAGAGGACAGAATAGCCACCTGCATATTTTTTCTAATTACTATTTCCCACATCTTCCTTTTTTTCTTGAGGGTTTTTTATAGAAAAGTTCTTCAAAAGCCATGCTCTCATCTTCCACTTCATTTTCCAAGTCTCTATCATGCCCAAAGCCTATATTAAAAACAAGAAATTAATGCAGAATGGAAAACCCCAAAACCCTTTCCCCTTAGTAGTATGACAAGCTATGTCATTGCTATTTCATACGTCAGTGATATACCTTCGTATGTGTATAATCATGTTTAAGAAGTATTGGGCTTAATATGACCATGTGCTTAAGAGCTCTGCTAGGAAGCAGAGATTGCTAAGCCACTTGCTGCACTAGTAATTAATTTTTACCCTAAAAATCTGGTTCTATTGTTATTGCTTTTGACTTCAAGAATTATGTCTCTCCTCTCTCAAGGGTCAGTTTCAGCAGACAATACATTTGCTTATTGACTTCAAAGACAGACTATATAACATTGCTTGTGAGACTGAGAGCACTCTAACATAGTCTTACCAAACATACCTTCCTTGGAATAGGAAGGTGTAACACAAGGCTTTATCACAATCAAATTTTCTATAATAGAGCTACTTTAATGCTTTACATACAGTGCAATTTGTAAACCTGATCACTTTATTCCTGCTTTTTTATGCAATTGTTGCAATCCCACCACCTAAATATGTGCTTAAACCTAAAGATATAGGTAGGCCCAATGAAGTCTTAAATGTGTCCTCAGAGGTCTGTGATGCAATAGACTGCATCAATGTATGTTACTTTTGGCGTGAAACCAAGTGAAATGAAAGTGAAAACAAAAGAAAACCAACTGCATATAACATTTTTCCACAGAACTCTTAAAAGCAAGCTAAGGATTAGTTTTGTTAGCGAGCTGGTTTCCAAGAACTTGGATCCACACTGCCCATAAATGCACTGCAGCAGCAGACTTAAGAAACCCCACCATCTTATTGGTGAAGACGAAGATAGCTTCTCTTCTCTCCCCCCTGCCCAAGTTTCTATCCCGAAGACTGCACTTGAACCGTAGTTACGTGGGCATCTGTGTGTGCGCCTGTCTGCACACACACACTCATACTTTATGCCAGCTGGGATCCCCTGAGGTCCAGGGGAGGAGCCTTGCTCCATTCTGGCCGCCCTGTAACCAGCTGTGAGGCTCATGCTCTGTTTTAAAGAGCCACTGAGGAAAGACTGGTTAACTCATGTTTTCCAAAGTGCCCCTAACTTGTTGCCTCGAGAGTAACTGAGTATCCACAACATTGCTGACTTGGAGACTAAAGTGATGCTAAGAGACCATTACCGAACAGTATCCTCTAGGGGACACAGAAACCTGGTGTAATTTGAAAACATACCTTCTTTTATTCGATGAGAGTCCATTTTTTTCAGCCACTCGTGAGCCTCGTCAATGGTGGCAACCAATTTGTTGGCATGTTTGGTTATTATTTCTTCAGCTGAAATGGAGCACAATTATTCTGTAAGAACACTAGCTGAGAGATGGACAGCAGCTAAAAGCCAAGCACAAAACGAAGTTACACAGAGCTGAGTTGTATGATGCTGCTGCAAAGCCAGAAGTCTCAGTCACCAGTGATGTCACGTGCAGTCAAATTCACCATTGGGGATGAAGATGCTGTATGTATTACTCCCCATTCCAATCAACATTACTAGCACTATCAGAGAAGCTCTCCATCCTTGTGCCATCCCTTTCAAGGTATACCTGAAACTCCTGAAAACATTCTGGTTTATCTGGTTTTGGGTATTAAAGTTCCTGGCTTTCATTATCGCTCTGCAATTATACAAGTCAAAGTAAAACATGGACTTGAGATGTCGCAATCTTTGCTTAACTGCACCATTAAGGACTTGAAAAATGTTTGTTACAAAGCGAGGGAAAAGTTATCTCAAAGCCAAACAATTTCTGTAAATATATTTTCACTGAATGGAAGAACAAGGTAACATACATCAAGCAACTGTCATAACAAAATCAATTATTACTTAATTAAGCCTACCACATCTATCATATTCATCACTATCATGGTTCATTGAGCAGAAAGCCAACTAAATAATAAGCAAAACTTTATGGACTTCATCCATATGTAAAAGCTTTCCACTAGGAATAAAGATAAAGCTTACACATGAAGACCACAACCTAATATTTAGTTACAAATTCAACATATTTCACTGATCAGAGCTGATGAACATATCAAATATTACAGTTTTTCATTACTGTCAGGCATCACAGGCAAAGTGACAACTTGACAAGGTTGGTGGATTTCTACGACTAAAGCCAGTAACAATGTTTTGATTTAAAATGTCACTTTCCCACAGCAAGTACCCCAAACAATTTTGCTCCTAGGCCACTCATTCAGTGATTCAATTTTGCTTGCAAAAATCAGCACAGAATAATGCTTTAAGCGTACTAAGGGGGAAAAAAAAAACCCCAAATATCAAAATATATATCTCTTAAGTACCATAATTTACTGGACTTAATAATATCAGAGTTGCCTTTGAGTGCCCAACACCCCACAGATTTGTGGTTAAGTATGCACTTTTGTTCAGTCCTAGCAAAATTACAAGTTCAAGGCCAGACTAGTCAGAGATATCCTTAACCAAAGACTCCAAGTACTCCTAACACTCTATCCCTGCTTATCCAAATTACTATGGCTGGCAGAACTAAATAAGTAGGAAACACTAGAAAAATTAGTAAAGATTACTTGGTCTAATGTAACAGGCAGCTGTAAGACTGTATACGTTCAGAGAACATAGCACATCTGATCATGTAGTTAAAAATCACTTTACTGTTTACTAAAACTCACCACTATTCACTTTACCTCTACTATCTGATGTATTACTTTGTGTGGAAGAGGTGAGAATGTATCTTTTAATATTTTCAGCTGTCTCAGTTCTTCTTTTCCTCAGCTACCTGAAGTACCTGGAAGTACCCTTCTCTTGACCACATTAACAATTTCAAATGGAGCTTTGTCACGTCTAGAAGTATGGCCACAAATGACATCTTAAATTGTTTAAAAGAAAACTGGAAAGGTTCTACCTTTAGCCCACGCTTTTCCCTCATAGATTTCCTCTACCGCATCTGAAATCTTCTTAATATTCTCTTTGATTTTTCTCTGGCGCAAGTTGGAACCTTCTTTATATGCTAAATGTTCTTGTGTGTAAGTCTTTTCTGTAATAGCCTCCACTACTTCCAGTCCGTCATATATTACCGGATCTATCCTTCTTCTGAAAAAGTCGGCATAGTATTTGTAGGCAGCATTATTATTTCTGTGTTTATCTGTGTTTCTGTGCTCTATGTAATCCTCACTGGCCACAGAAATTGCATTTCCTTCTGCATGCAACTTTTCTTCCTCACTGATCTCCGTTGGTGTCACAGCTTCCGAAGTGTCTGCCTCCATGCTTTCTGACCGGCTGAAGTAGTTCTCAGAGCTTTGTTTAAATCTGACTCCACAGAGGTCACACTGGGTTTGGTCAATATCTGCTTTTTTGAAGATCTCTGATAAAAATTCCTCTCCTTCCATTGCAACACGCTCAGCTTTGGAGCAGGCCTTCCTTTTCCACCTCATGCACAAAGAAACGAAATAGAAGACATGACGCAGGTGGCGTTGAGCAGATGCTTTCTGCTCTTGCCTCTGTTGCTTGCTCAGTGCAATGACTTCCAGGGGATCCTTTTGGTCCTCTAAGCACGGAACCCTTTCAAGTTCCTTTTCTAGCTCATCAATGTATTCTGTCTTATCCAAAGAGGTCGTAAACCTGTCAAGGTTTATGGTTTCATATAGGATGCCCCGAATGGGTGGATGCCCCTGAGTGTAGGCAGAGTCCCACTTCCATCGACAGTCAACCAAGTACTCTTCATCTCTCTTTTTCAGCAGCTCTTGCAGGCCTGCAGCGATTTCTCTTACATGTGTAGCATCACTCACTTGTTCCACAACCCTTAGCAATCTTTCAGGCACTTTAGAGGGAGAGTCTTTTCTCATTGATATCAGCATCGCCTTGATTTCAGGAAAGTGGTGGCACAAGAGGGATCTATATTTAGAATTCTGCACCTGATCAGCATTCAGTAACATCACTAAGCACAGCACTACAGTCCGCTCAGCCTCCCCTGAAGTTATGCAGTCAGGATCCTCAAAAGCATCCAGAAGGACATTGAACCTTCCATGAACTCCACACAAAACTTCTGTTAGATAACAGAGATGAAATTTGAAATTCTGTACAGCTACATAGGCGTCCTTTGGTCTATACTCCTGTATAATAGAAAACGTGTCTTGAAGTTCTTTGTTATGGTCCTTGCTTCTGAACAAAAACTCCCAGTAATGAATGAGAGCAATGTAACTCTTTGGAAAGCAGAGAGTAATGTTCTTGGAGAGACGCATCAGGACAGCACAACAGAGAATATACTGGAATTCCAACAACATCACTGTATTTCCAATGCTTGGAATCAGGTACCTCGTGCATTTCTTGACCAGGACATTCATAAAACGAAAAAAAAACCTTTTACAGTTTTCCGGGTTCTTATGAACATAGAATTGCTCAAGTGAATTTTCAAGAAGTCGAATGAAGCACAAGTGTGTTCTCCCTGTGTTTTCGGCATTTTTGTCAGGTAGCAACATACCATGTCTGCCCTCTATTCCTTTGGCCTTTCCTCCTTGGCCTTTACTGTTTGGGGAGTTTTTTGCCTTTAACAAAGCAAAGTTTAGCTCTTTGTTATAATCCTCCTCTTCCTTAAAAAGAAGCTTCTCAAATTCTTCAGGATATCCTGAAGCTAAGATGCAAACTTGCATGGCACTTAGCCACAAGTCAGTTGATTCTCTTCTGGCTGCGGTGTCTTCATTTTTGAACTTAAATGCGATGTACTCCTTCAACACCGCTCTACAGGGTTTGGAAATAACATTACTGAATTCCAGTATTTCTTTGCATGCCTTTGGGTTCTCAGACAGTATTCTCAAATGAAAATGATTAGGAAAAAACATTTCTTGGAGGGCTTTACACAATGCATATTTGTCAGCAGTCAAAATGTCATCAAAGCTTTTGCATTGATTCAGTAGCTCTTTAGGGAAAACGCGTGTGGCTTCCAACAGCAGTCCGTTTATTGCCACCAGATGCATTTTACACTGAAATATTGTCTTTGCTTCACAGCGCAACAAGGGTTTGTGGTAACCCGCACAGGTTTTACCTTCACAGTTCAAGCCAACAATGAACTTCGTACAAATATCGGGGTAATGCTTGTTCAGTAACTCATGGGTGATAGAGCACAACCTGCTTAACAAGTGCTGATTCAACGCTGACTTTACCTCCTCTATGCTTACTGAGAAATCACCTTTAGTCTTCCTCTCTTTTAGACTTGGCTTGTCTAACAAAAACTTGAGAATGGGTTCAGCTTCATTTTGAGACACCTGGCAACTGTCACCTGTTGGGACAATCCCAAAATAAGCAAAGCATGACTTCACCATATCTTTCTCCGCATTGGTAGCTGCTTTCTTCAAACCCCTAACCAGGCTCAGAAGAGCCATTAAGCCACGCGTTGCCATAAAAAGGATGTCCTGGCTAGGAGCGCCGCAGCGAGATAATGCAAAGAGAGCTTCAATTGCACCAGCCGAATGATTCAGAGATAGGAACTGACAGTATGCGCTGCGCAGCTTTTTGAAGTCTCCCTTCAGAGCTCCCTGCAAAAACACAGCCTCAGCAATGCCAGACTTCTGCTCAGTTTGTTCACAAAGTTCGAGGGCTTCTCTTAGGATGACCTCCAAGTCCACCAGGTCTGATTCTGAACGGCGAGTCACACCGGCACGTGCTGCAGCAAGCAAACACGACGCACGAAACTCTTTTATAGCTGTGAGGTTGGCTGCTTCCAGAGCAAATCCATGTTGTTTCATTAACTTTGCAGCTTCTTCCTCTCGACCTTCCCTTTTCAATAAGTCTGCTGTTTGGCGCAAGCATCCACGAGACTTCAGAAACTCAAGCTGATCCTCTATGTCAAGTTTTGAGAGGACTTGCATCATCTCCTCAGTTCTGTTCATACTCAGGTACTTTGCGGCTGCTTCCAAATATAATTGATTTGCTGTACATGAGAGTTTGGAAACCATTTGTCCTTTCTTATTTAACATCTCTTCATATCTGAAATAACAGATACATCAATTTACTACCACAGATGACTAACCTAGACAAAAACACACTGCATTTTTAAAAATAAGCCCCATAAACATTAAACAAATAGCTTCCCCTAGAAGCCCTTCCTTCAAAAAGGCCAACTTCTTCAAGTGATATGTCTGTCATGTGTAAAACAATCACATCATCTTAAAAGATCTGTAGAAAGAATTTAGTTACAACGTAAGGCTGTCTGAGGCAAGATCATTAAAACTTCTGGTACAAACAAGATCACAAGGTTTACAGCATTAGTAAATCTTTCTCCATGCTGTCAAATCACTGTACAAATTATTTTAATTACATTCTGCCAGTGATAATCTTCTGTTTACTAAAGCAAGCCTCAATATAGAATGGTTGCTTACATGAACAGAAGCAAGAATGAAATAAATTCAAATTTCAGTGAATTCTCCACAGGCCAATATAGATAATATTCTGTAAAATTTACACAAAGCAGTCAGTTTAGAGAACTCTCTCAATTCTGTCATATGTATCTACATATACTTTGCTGCTTATTGAGTGCCTGAGTGAAGTACTTGGTTGTATCTTTCAAAACAGGCACTTTAAAACACTCAGTTATTAATTAATATTGGCTGATGCAAAATTATTAAGATATCCCCCAAACCAGTCTTGCAAAAGTATTCTCTCCTGCATGCTGAGAATGAGTAATTTTTTCCTGATGGGTGAGTAAATTATCATTAGCCTTTCATGATCATCTTTTTCACGATAAAGGTGGGAGTGCAGATTTTTGTACCTATGCTGATGAATATGCGTGAATGATTTGGGGAGGCTGATTAAAAAAATCGTTAGCTGGTAAGGTGACCTCAGTGCTTGAACTTTTTGATCAAACAGTCTCTACGTATTAAACAAGCTTTAATCTTTCAAAAAACAGTTGCCATTATTAAGGGTACATCACAAAGGATTTCAGTGTAGGTGTGTAAACGTAGGCCTTGCTAGAATTCTAATTGGTGTACATATTCTTTAAAAGTCATCAATCAGTTTAGTGTAATGAAAGGAGTGGCCAGTAAATGAACTGTTTACTCAAGAATGTGCTAATGAGGTCACAGAGATGGTGCCAGATGCAAAGTTCTGTCAAAAAGATAGTAATAAAATCAGTTATCAAGCACAGTGTGAGGCTGTTCTTAACTGCCCTGGGCCAGGACAGGGGAGATGGTATGGAAAAGTTCATCTCAGAGGAGACTGGGACCAAGAATCTGTCAGAGAGGTGGTGCAAGCTGCTTACTTAATTTACTACTCTTTGCTCTTAAGTTAGAGATTTTGAGAGACAAATAGTTCATTTGCCACAACGACTGCTGCATTATATACCATACATCTAATCACAGAAATCTCCTAGACTGGAAAAGACCTATAAGATCATCTAGTCCAATCGTTAACCTAACACTGACAAGCCCACCACTAAACCATGTCCCTGAGCACTGTATCTCCACAACCCTTAAATACCTCCAGGGATGGGGACTCCACCACTGCTCTGGGAAATGCGTTCCAATGCCTGATCACCATTTCAGTAAAGAAATTCTTCCTAATATCCAATCTAATGGTTATACTCCTACAGAAGTCAATGACTAAGTAGCTAAATCTATTACTATTTCACTTTTAAAAGAGAAGTATTTAATACTTCTACTAACTGTTTGTGTCGTATTTACCTTAAGAACCTAGTTCAGAGGACTGGCTGAAGGAGAACTTGCGTGACTGGTAATACAGACTGGAAAAAATTCCCAGGAAAATGAAGCTAGTCACTGCTCCAGCTGTGAATGCAGTAGAATGCTTTCCCTGTGTTATCATTACCCAAGTGAGAATTCTGACAAGGTTAATATAACTTCATATAAAACAAAGCCACCAGCCAAAACTTGTGAAAATCTGATGGCGAGCCAGCTGTATTATGTTGAATTTGGAAATGGAGAAGAGAATTATATTCCAATACCATCTCGGAAAACATACCTTTCAACTGCCTTTGCTGCTTCTTCGTAGAGTTCTTCCTGACAATACATTTTAATTGCCAGATCAAACTCCTCAATTTGTTCATAACATTCAGATGCTTCTTTGTAGCACTGGCTTTTCTGATAGTAAACTGCAGCATCTTTCATCTGCAATGCAGAAGTCAGTAATGAAACTGAAGTGTTCTAAACAGTATAAACTACACGAATAGAATAAATTCAGTAATTCCATCATGTATGTGTCTTATAGAGAAGCACGCTTAAATAAAATGTAATTAAAGTATCTGAATGTAATTAAATACATATTAAAATAACCATCATTAAAGCTGAACAGATTTTTAAAAAACCTTCAAAATATTTGTGTCCGAAAAAACTAGAATGTAAAATTAAAGGTATTATACAGGATTTCCAAAGTACTTTTTATTCACCCAGCTCTGCCTGTTGTTAAAAAACACCACACACACTTCTGTTGACTTGCACATTTCTCAGAATCAACAGGATTAAATTAAAACAGTTACAGATGCAGAATAGGAACCTTAACCTTGTGTCTTAAACTTTAAATATTTGGGAGCAATTACTTTATATTCTTTTAGTGGAAATGCACTGCAAATAAAAAATGTTACATATCCTCATACACTTAGACAATTATTGTTAGTACATTACTTAACCCTTGCAAATTTCAAGGTTCCACTTAGATGGCTGTAATCAGTGAGGTCTCAGTATCATCAGAGTACTGAATGAAGTAACAGCTTGAGTTTCATGAAATCGGTCATTAATTAACTTTCGACTGCAAAGCAGAAATGACTGATGGTAACATTTGAGGAAAGCCAAAGAAAAAAAAAACCTAGACTGCCTAATTGCATCATTGTCCTCTTCATTCCTCTTCTGGCTATTCTGTGACAGATGCTTCCTCTTGTACAGCCCGACTTAAAGAGTTGTTTTAATTCAGCTACTATCATGTCACAGAAAAATACTATTATTTTATGAGTAATATGAGGGGGGAAAAAAAGCTGTAGGAAAAGGAAAGTGATAAGGAGAGCATAGTTTAGAGGATTTAATACCTTTCCTAACTTTTTACACAGTTCTGCACAGAGCCGGAACTCTTTTGATTGAAAGAGACATTTTAGTGACAGCTTTGGTTCTCCACATTCCAAGTAAGTTTTAGCCAATGTCATGTACTCCATCTGTTTTTCCCTGTAGAAAGTAAGAGAAAATTACCGCTTGCATCCAAACCAACACTGACATCATGTGTTCTTCTTCATACATAACCTGATGAGGTATTACCTTACAATTAGTTATGTTTTGGGCTGACACTGTTCTGTCCAGAAGTCTGTTGCAGAATCTCACTGTTCTGGCAGTAAAAGCTATTTTTTAAAAAAAATATCTAAAACTCAAGTGTGGTTTTGTGCTGCTTCTCTTTTCTAGCTTAACTTGTTCCTTCTTCCTTTCTGTTGTTTAGCCCCAGTGCCATGAAAGGCAACAATGAAATTTGTTCTCAGCCTGTGTTCTGTATAACTAAACAGGTCCACCCTTCCTGGTATCAATGCAGCTTGTCTACTTTCTTCCCAGACCTAGTCCGAATTCATCATTCTTGAGCCTGGAGGATCAGAATGCTACAGAGCATTTCATATTGTAGAGCACATAGAAATCTTTCTTATGCTTTGTACAACAGCATTAATACCTCTACTAAAAAAAATAATGCCATTTTCACAGCGTCATTATCACACATGTTCACAACATAACCTCATATACCCCATTCCTTCTCCTCAAATTTCATTCAGTTGACAAGCACCCCAGCTTACAGCCAACTGAAAAAAAAGGTTTTTCAGTCCCATCAACAAATCCTCTATGATCACGAAATTTTATGAGTATCCTTATACTTCTAGCCAGGTATCCTGGTTTCAGCTGGGAAAGAGTTAATTTTCTTTCTAGTGATTGCTGTGAAAGGAATGTCACTAATGCCTATAGGTTTTACTTGTTGCTACTTGATGTTTACACTATTCAAGGACTTTTTTCAGCTTCCCACAGAAGCATAGACAGAAGGATGGAATGGCCAATGAAATATTGCATAGACGTCATGCTCAGTAGATAAATGCTGCTGGGGGAAAATCCGTGATCACTGCTCAGGATGGTGCCAATTCACCAGGCAGTGCAAGTGACCCATGTCATTATTATTACTGTCGTTATTGTTATTTTTCTATTTCTGTTACTGTTTCTATTAAACTGTCCTTATCTCAACCCATGAAGTTTTTTTCTCCCTGTCCCCTCCTTTTTTTCCCTCTTCCCCCCACCCTTCTGGGGGGTCTTGAGTGAGCAGCTGCATGGTTCTAGTTGCTGGCTGGGGTTAAACCATGACACCAGAGCCGCTAATATAAAACAGGTAATTAAAAAAGGTAAAACCTTGATTAACTCCAGTAATAACATTTCTCCAGACCTTCCCCCTTCTGCGCTAGCTTCCTCTGCTCTAGTCATTCCTTACTCACTCTGCTGTCACTGCTAGTTTTCAGCCTCGCCAGCATGAACAGGAATTAATTCACTTAGGTGTAGAGTCCTCCCCAGGAGGTTTCTTCCTGTCTTATTTGAGACAAGCCCCAAACAGTTTTTCAGCTTCTTCAGGAAACTGCAAACTTTCTCCCCTGTCAAACCCTTGAGCTATTTTGCCCAGCTGATAGCATGAACTAAATGATCCATCTCAAAATCTGTCCCTTTGAAACTGCCCTTTGGTTCAGACCTAGTTATGCTTGTTTAGTTTAGATTGGCTCCGACGCTAATTTTACCTCAGAACTCCCTTTTTGTTCGCAGCTTTTCTTCCCTGATGTACAACGCCATTCCTTATTCTTTAAGTGAATATGCAGTGGGATTGACTGGAGTTGAGCACTGCTGATGGCATATGCTCTTCTATATGTATCTAAGAATATAAAGCCTCTTGAATTAATCCAAATCCTCTTGCTTTTTTCTCACAGAACCAGTAAGCCCCTTCAAGGGCCACGTTCAGTTTGGACAGCAGTCCCCCAGATCCTGTTGGAGCTGCACTACACTTTCCAGTTTCTTAAATCTCAGTCTATGGGTGGCTAAAAAGATGTGAAGACACCTTGCCCGTGCGGTTCTCCCATGTCTCTGGTCTGGTCCCACAACCATGGTGGGAATCACCCCCTGCACCCATAAGGTCTGGCATCGCAGAACGACACTCGCTCATCTGCGTTTACACCTACCTGGGGCTGCTTTTCTTTGAGTGCACTTTGAGGACAGCATCGTGTGCCAGGGCCAGTTTTGACTTCTCAGCTGCTCCTCCCTTTTGGTAACACTTGGCTGCCACCTGGGGTGAAATCGTACACAGCAGTCACACATGTGCCTCCCGCCCATGGCTTATCACATAAAGGCAATACTTAATTTTACAGGCACTGGAATGGAAAAGAGAAAGACTGGCAGGGTGCCGGGAAGAAGGAAAAGGTAAAAACATTGAGGCATATTTTAGGACAATAAGAAAAGCTTTAAAGTCAGTCCACATGGGACTGTCACAACTAGAATTTTAATTACAGCATTTTACAGGGCAGTAGTGAAAGCAAAATTCCTGGTAGGCAGGTAGAACAAACAGCACATGCAATTCGAGTGACGGCCTAAACCATTAATTGGTAAGTCACCAGGCATCTACCACGTAAATTCTATTAATAAAAGTTAGGAAAACCAATGTGTGCAAAGTTAAATTGAAAACCACGGAACATTTATTCATGCTTTTACCATACCAGGCCCTTTCTGTGATAAGCTAAAGAGGAACAGCGGGAATTACCATGCTCCTGGCAAGGTTTGTTTCATTAGCACCTCACTCATTCTGCAATACCATTATTTCTTTATTCTGTCCATTAATTTAGTATTTGCTTCTGTTTGGAAATTGCACATTGCAAGCCACTCTTAGAACTGCCAAATTCACCAGATAATTTCTTCTTAATGTGGCAATGATAAGCAAAGATCAGGGTTATAAAGAAAACAGAGTAGCAGATAATATAGCCAATACATTTCAGATTTCAAGACTAAATGTTTTCAGCTGTGTGTTTTTTATCTAAACACTTTTCTGTCCATTTAGGAAATTGCTTTTTTTTTTTTCCCAAGGGGAGATAAAGACTGTCTGTATAGTGGCAGCTGATTATTTTGATTTTTGCCTTGTTATAAATTTCTGCTTTCCATGGAAAAAATTATATGTTGCTATCAGCAAAAAATGGAAGATTTCCTTCTGCCATGATGAAAAAAAAGTATCCAAAATTTTATTTCACAGAATCATAGAACCATAGAATATCTCAAGTTGGAAGGGACTCATAAGGATCATTGAGTTCAACTCCGTGCTCCTCACAGGACTACCTAAAACTAAACCATACAACTAAGAGCATCGTCCAGATGCTCCTTGAATTCTGACAGGCTTAGTGCTGTGACCACTTCCCTGGGGAGCCTGTTCCAGTGACCGACCACCCTCTCAGTGAAGAACCTTTTCCTAACGTCCAATCTGAACTTCCCCTGATGCAGCTTCATTCCATTTCCTATCAGTGGTCACCAGAGAGAGATCAGCACCTCCCCTTACGCTGCCCTCCTTGACGAAGTTGTAGAGTGCGATGGAGTCACCCCTCAGCCTTCTCTTCTCCAAGCTGAACAAACCAAGTAACCTCAGCTGTTCCTTGTAAGTCTTGCCCTTGAGACCTTTCACCATCTTGGTCGCCCCCTCTGGACATACTCTGATAGTTCGATGTCCTTCTTATACTGAGGCGCCCAAAACTGCACACAGTACTCGAGGTGGGGCCACACCAGTGTAGTGTAGAGTGGGACAATCACCTCCTTCAACCAGCTAGCTATGCTGTGCTTGATGCACCCCAGGACACAGTTGGCTTTTTTTTTGCTGCCAGGGCACGCTGTTGACTCATCTTTAACTTGCCATCAACCCAAACCCCCAGATCTCTTTCCACAGAGCTGCTCTCCAGTCTCTCATCCCCCATTTTGTATGTATAACCAGGATTATCCTATCCCAGGTGCAGAATCTGGCACTTGCTCTTGTTGAATATCATATGGTTGATGATTGCTCAGCTCTCTAGCCTATCCAGATCTCTCTGTAAGGCCTCTCTACCCTCAACAGCTCCTCCTAGTTTAGTATCGTCAGCAAACTTACTTAATGTGCGTTCAATTCCTGCATCCAGATCATTTCTAAAAACATTAGAGAGCACTGACCCTAAAATTGAGCTCTGGGGAACCCCACTGGTGACTGGTCACCATCCTCATATAACCCAATTTACTATAACTCTTTGAGCCCGACCCATCAGCCAATTGCTCACCCAATGTATTATGGACTTAGTCTAGCTGTGACCTGGACATTTTGTCCAGAAGGATACTGTGAGAGACAGCAACAAAAGCTTTGCTAAAATCCGAAACCACCACATCTACTGGTTTCCCTTGGTCAACTACACGGGTGACCTTGTCATAAAAGGAAATTAAGTTAGTTAAGCAGGAATTTCCCCTCATGAACCCATGCTGGCTATGACCAGTGATTGCATTGTCTCTCAAGTGTTTTTCAATAACTCTCAGAACAACATTTTCCATAATTTTACCAGGCACCAAAGTGAGACTGACAGGCCTGTAATTACCAGGGTCTTTCTTCTTACCCTTCTTGAAAACTGGGAGAACATTTGCCATCTCCAGACTCCTAAGACTGTTGAAAAATAATTGAGAGGTCCGGCAATAAAATTGGCCAGCTCTTTCAGTACCCTGGAATGAATCCCATGGAGCCCCATAGACTTATGCACATCCACCTGGAGCAGCAAGTCTCAAACAAGTTCAGAGTTGGCTGGGACTTTATCATCTCCCCACTTACAGTCTTCCAACACAGGCCTCCAGGGGTTCCAGGGTGTGTTAAAGACAGAGGTGAAGAAGGCATTAAACACATCTGCTTTGTCTACGTCCCCATTTATGAGGTGACTGACCTCATCAAGTAATAGACCAATGTTATCTCTGACCCTCCTTTTGCTGTTAATGTATTTAAAAAAGCCCTTTTTGTTGTCCTTCACAGTGCTGGCCAGCTCGAACTCTAATCGAGCTTTGACCACACGAATTTTCTCCCTACAGTGGCAAACAGTGTCTCTCTAGTTTTCCCGTGTCGCCTGTCCTTGCTTCCAATGTCCGTACACTTTCCTTTTCCGCCTAAGTTCTACAAGAAGATCCCTGCTCAGCCAAGCCGGCCTTCTGCCCCACTTGCTTGACTTCCAACACTTTGGAATTGCCTGCTCATGTGCTTTTAAGAGATGGCTCTTCAAAAGTGACCAGCATTCATGGACCCCAAGATCTTCAAAAGTAGATTCCCAGAGGACCTTACTAAGTAGCTCCTTCAGCAGCCCGAAGTCTGCTCTCCCCATATGCAGGGTTGAAGTTTTGCTGGCAGTTTTTCTCCTATTGCCAATGATTTGAAGCTCAACTACTTTGTGGTCACTGTGACCAAGATAGCCACCAATCACCACTTTGCCCATGAGCCCTTCTCTGTTTACAAACAACAAATCTAGGAGGGCACCTTTCCTAGTCAGGTCCCTTAGTACCTGCACCAAGAAGTTAACTACAATGTGCTCCGGAAATTTCCTGTACCTGTTTGTGTCTGCTGTATGATACTCCTAGTTGATGTCTGGGAAGTTAAAATCACCCATAAGGACAAGGGCAGTTGATATAGAGACATCCCTTAATTTCTTGTAGAATAATTCATTGGTGTTGTCATCCTGGCTGGGTTTTGCTTTCATTCCGTTAACTGTCATCCCATATATGGATTGTATTAACTATCAATTTAGGAAATAAAAGACTGTAAAATCTCCATGTTCTTTAAATAGTCAGGGAGTGAAACCATCATTTTGCTACTCTTTCTGCAGTTTTCTTAGTGCTCCCTTTGTTCTTACACGCTGTTCCTTAATGTGTGTTTTGTACCCATCCCTAATTACTGTCCAAAAAAACCATAAAAGGGCTCTGAGATCACCACCCAAATCAATATACTTCCAAGAAATGTTTTCGTTTTCCACAGTAATGTACAATGATATAGTCAAGCACATGGTTTAGATTCACAAATTCCAGTCATTGCTAATAAATGTTTTTTTCCAACCACCATTTGTGCGCATTAAAATGTTTTTCGCTCATTGGACTGCAAATTTCTGAGCAGTGAATTTAAGGTTACAGACAATAGGCTTGCTCTCCCTGCTTACCGCTTGCAAGTCGTTCACAAGTAGTCTATAGACACCTACACAACTACAAACCACAAACTAAGATACACAGCTACAGAGCAACTGAAGGTTTACAGATAATTTTATAGATGTAAAGAAAAAAAAGGGTTTCAGAATAGTCAAGAATCCTTATTTCAAATAAACATTTGCTCCTACCTCCCAGAACTGATGTTTAGCATAGTAGTCTCCCTGTGCAATCCATTCTTCTGGAGTTGAAGTTTTAGCAAACATGCTGTCATCTAAGTCTAGAAGGTTAGAGGTAATCATTTTATATTAAAATGGATAAACCACAGAAACCACCTATCACGTACCAAAACTAAGCATTAATATCTCATAATGTCTGAAACTATGATTTGTGCTCACACCAGTAATGGTAACTGTGAGTTAAATACATGTTATCCCTCTCAATCAGCACTGAAAATCAACAAGTTGAGTTTGGTTTTGAAAGACGTTTAAAAATCATGCTTGTTTTTTGGACAAAACTTTGAGTAAATCCACTGTCTTTATAGAAACCCAATTCTTTCCTTTTATAAGTCTCTTTTAGATGGAATGCTTTTCCATAAACAGCCTTCATTAACGTGCAGGAAAAACTATACAAATGAATTAGCAATGAAGTTAAGTATTAACATATACAACTGATCTTTAGAGCCAAAAGAAATAAGATGCACTGAAATCAGTGGAAACTTGCAAGGGCAGTTATGAGGATGCATACTGTTAGGGGGACCATGGAATTTAACCTTCTTTATTACACAGCCGAAAAGCAAGAAAGCTTGAGCAGGCTGTCCTGTTTGACAGTCTTTTAAGAAAGTTTTAGGATAACTTTACCTTTCTTTTCATCTGCTTTGACCACCTGAACAAATTCTCTTTTGATGAAATACTTAAAAGCTGGAGCCCGTTTATCACTGTCTTCATCGAAGATCCAAAGATTGACCCTGGCTCTTGTAATGGCAGTATACAATTGCTTCAGTTCTCCATTCAGCATCTGAAGCAGAACCAAAACCAAAACAAAACAAAAAAAAAGACAATACACCAAAACAAAATAAAATAAATGAAATGCCATATGAGCTAAACTGTTAGAAAGAAACATACTTTGCAGTTATAAGAAAACAGTGAATATGTACAGAACAAACAACACATAAGAAAGTATCTTTAAGCAAGTCTAAATATTAAATGTGATTCTTCAATCACATAAGCCATCATCCAGCTAATTTGCATGCAACTACTGCTACAGCAAATCTAGCAGCTGCAGGTGTGACAGTCCATTTTCCTTCTAATCACTTGCCTGTATAATTATTCATTTTTTACCATACAATCCTGAAAATATCTGACTAGATTCTAAGAATTTTCCTTAATTTTAAGGTAGTGATACTGATCTGAAACCAGACTAAAGTAATAATATTGACAAGCTGATTTGCTATTTTTTTTAACCACAGCTGTTCTGTAAATATACCTGTCTATTACACATAGGTTTTATTCTCTTATCAAGTTACTCTCGCAAAAAAAAAACCCTCTTATCTTTAAAAATCAAGATTATATTATACAAATGTTAACACTTATCAAAAATATCAAGCGACCTTGATAAACACGGAACTACAGGATGAAAGGATTTCTTGAAGAAATTTCTCTGCTTCTAAGATTTAAGAATTTAGTTTATCCGTCCTGTTCCCAATGTTACAAAAAGCTTACCTTGTACATTTCTACATTAAAAGGAGCTCTTTTCGGCATACCAGTAGCATCCTCTAAAGGCACTTCAATTAGCAATTTACTTCCTACTTGCACATCCGAATCGGGAGTATAAGAAGAAATGATCTTCCATTCTTTGCTAGCCTAAAATGTCAAGGGAATGAGGTTTACTTGCATGCAGCAATCGCTACTGCCCACATATGCAAAAGATAAGGTCATATGTTGTCATCGACCAACACCCCCCCGCAACTGAAGAAGGCTCAGAGGAGATGGATGGAAAAAAAAAAATACTATCTCAGGGAAGATTCTAAAGAATGACCACCACTTTTCATCAAGAAACCTGAACTTCTTCTCAATACAAGTGGTATTGGAGGGTACCCTTTGTTTGAGATACACAGCTGTACCAGGCAGTCATCAGGCTGAATAGAAAACTTTCCCCGAAATAGCTAGTAGAGAGTAATACACTCCTGAGCCAGCCAGACCAACATGGAGAAGTGAAAATGTGGCTCAGCCCTGAGAGTGTAAAAACTGAGCAACAAACAAAACCAACCTGGAAGAGTGCAACTGGCTTGAGCTGGCTTCAAGCTATGTATTACTTCTCAGGGACTGGGGGTGCCCAGCATCGTGATGATGGAACATATAGGGGACTGCTAATGGGAATCACATTTGTATTGCGATTCTGCTGTATATTGCCATTGTTATATTACACTTGTCTTGTGATTTCAGGGTACTGCTGTATCCAAATAATATGCAACGCCTAATATATCAAATAAGTAAATTGGATATTAAACATGAAAACCTCCTTGGGTGGACTATAAATTTTTAGCTAAACTTGAAGATACACCCCTACGACAGATGGCCCATGTATGGGGAAAAGGAGGAAATCAGGTTACCCTCACCATGCACAAGGCTCAAGGTTTAGTCCTAGGGCCAGGGACTCTCCTACAAACCCCACTACTGCAGCAGGCAGACCCACTGTGGGGGTGTGCTGACTGCTGTGCCAGGCAGCTCCCTGCCAACCCAGGGCAGGGCGAAAGGTAAATGGTAGTGGGGTGACACTCACGAGTTGCAATCTGTCATGCTAAAATCAGCTATCTAAGACATGTTGGATAGATCTTAGCCTGTAGGTCAGGATGGACAGCCACCAAAACTCCTTAACACTACAAAAATGACAAGCTGGGTGAGTTGCAGACCAGCTGGCCCACAACTCACCAACCTCCTTGTCACTGTAGCACCAAGGAGACTTGGAGCAAAGAGGATCCAGACAAACGGAGGCAAGTGTTTGCTGTCCTTTGGCTGGTGCACCAACAAGGCAGTTCTCTGAACAGGGACCCTATCATTCACCTTGGCAGGAAGAGGCAGTGGATTAACAAGAGGGAAATGTGGGACATCATCCTTGGCATGCGAGTCATCATCAGTGCTTGTGTAAACCATGATGTGGTGGAGCCCATGGACAAAACAAAGGGTTTGAAGCCATGGAGGTGGACCCATCCGTATCCCATACAGGCATATATTCTCACCCTCACAGTGCCCAGGCAAGATGGCTGGTCATTCATGCCATGAATGTATTAAGGTCAATGTGCAACACCAGTATTCACTACTGCTGATCTGAGCCAGGGAGTGGAATAGCACCTGCGAAGACACCCCCTTGGATGAAGGCTCAGAGATGAGCAGAAAAACCCTTATGGGGAACATCTAAAGAAGCCTGGTCAGAGAATATTGGACTCTGAGACAGGGACATGTGAGAAATGTCTACAAACATGCACAGACATGCTAAAAGATATGTTAAGTGTGGCAGCAGATTGGTGTTGTGCACTCTCATGTCATGTAATAAATCACACCTAATCACGCCTTTCTGCAGGTTCCTGAATCCCCACAAAACTAGCAACTCAGAAAATCATAAGTATATTAAGTTATGTGCATTTTTTCCCCTTTTAGGTACTTAATTGAAATCTGATTACATAGTACCAATTTTCTGGCACAAAATGAAAAATACACGTAATAAGGCTGAAACAGCTTTTTTTGATATATATATTTCAGAGCCTTAAGCAACCCAATACCGGTTAACTGTCTTCCAGTGGGGAAAAAAGGTAGGAAACTTTTCTTGCAAAATGTATTTTGAAGTTAATATTGCAATAATTCATCAATCAAAACATTCCTAAGCCTGTCACGGATTACAAGATGACAACCAGCTAATGATATCAGTTTGGTCAACAGCTTGCTGGGTTTTGGGGGTTTGGTTTTTTTTTTTTTCTATTTTCATTCTTCATTCACCTCTGCTTCTTGAAACAAGACTCATTTCAAAACTAATTTTCAAGTCCAATAAAAAGAAAACCCAACACGTTACAAGCAGCACACATTTGCTGTGTTTAAAACAGTTCACTTATTCAGCCTTCCAAAACTAGAAAACCCCAGGCTGAGCTGCTTTCTTGCCTCCTTGTTTTGCTGCTCAAATCAACTCAATTACTCATGACTCGCAGGAAAACGGAGGAATTGTATGAAAACAGTTCTCCAGGCCTGACATATATTAGTCTAAGTTAAAATGCTCTATACAACTCAACTCCGTTAAACTGATTCTGCTAAATTCTGCTGAACGGTTCATTGCTTTTCTGAGTACAACTTGCATCACCAAAACCAAATTAATTTTGAGAAATCTGCCATGACAGCCAGTACTGTACTGTCCCCGAATCTCAGCAAGCCAGATAGAAGGTCATTTACCTCAAGCTTCTTCCTCCTACCCTCACCACATAATGTCCACTAACCTCTATGAAGAGCCACAGTAAGCTGCCCTCAGTTTATCCGTGGTTTTCATCTGCTGAAAGCCACATCTGAGACGCTGTTTTGAGGGTTCACACTGAATGTTTAATTGCAGAGCAACTCAGTCATGGGCATTCTTGAGTCTCTGCAGGCACATTCATGAAGGATGCTGCCTACTGCCTGGCTGGGGGTGAGGTGGGGGGGGTGGTCAAGTGATGCTCCAGCAACAACAGTGAGGAGGTTGTGGTTGATAGCTCTTTGCAAGGAGCTTCGAGGACAGCACCCCTGCTAGGTCTAGAGCTATAGGAAACCCTGGAGAGACAGGATCTGAGCTCCCTGGAGAAGCACAAAGGAGGGAAAGGGAGTACATAAGAAATATAAAACACAACACCCCCAGGAAAGGAAGTCTTCTTTATCTGAGGCCATTCTACGGGTGATGGTCTCCACTACAGACTGTGAGACCTTTTCAAGTTTCCTGACAACTCCTGATCTAGACCAGAATGAGTTTTCTGGAGCTAAGCTGTGGGTGGCTACAGAGCAAGCTCCTCCTCCCCACCCCAACCACATACACACACTATTTGATCCTAAACATAATTGTGTTACTAAGCTTTTAATTAAAAAAAAAAAATAAATATTCTGTTTCATTTTGTCTGGGGCTGAAAAAGGATTTCAAGTCCAGTGCAATTTTTTTGGTGTGCCAGCTCATGGACCAGAATGAGTTTCTGGAGCTAAGCTGTGGATGGCTTCAGATCATGCTCCTCCTCCCCACCCCACCCCAAACACATACACACATTATTTGATTCTAGACATAATTGGTTTACAATTTTGTGGTGATACAAAGCAGGGATGTTGAAGGTGCTTTTTTGGGACCCAGAACTCCATTAGGAGGTAAAGAGTATGACAGGGTGATGGAGTGTCCCAACATCAACTGCTGTGACCTGAACAGGGAGCAGCCAGAGGGGACACGCTGTAAGCTAGCGGAGTAGTCTTGGTATGCAGAAGTGTGTGTGTGCACGTGTGTGCACTGTTGTGTGAACCCCAAGGCTCTCCCTTAAATTGCAACAGCCAACCTGAAGGAAAATGCAGTACTAAGGGAAGACAGTCTCAATTCATAAACCTTTGAGCCCTGTTTTCTACCATGATGAAACCACCCATCTTCAGAGGAAACATGGAATCCTTCCCCATGTGGAAAGCCAATTAGACCACATGTAAAATCAAGACTTAAGAAAAAATGCAGAAAATGGATAAGAATTAAATACCTCTGAGTCTGTGAAAAAGTTGTAAAGGAGTACATCATCAAATTCCAAGCCCTTTGCTTCATAAACTGTCAGTACAAGTGCTAAGCTAAGTTCCTCGGGTATCTTCTCCTTTGCAGTTTCATTTGCCACTAATACCACCTGTCATAAAATACATTAATAAAAAGAACAAGTTAGGAAGCAAAAGAAAAAATGGCAACAGCTGCATAGAGAAAGCATACAAGCATGTCACGATCATGCGAGAGCCTTCTCAAAACCAGACAACATTTAACACAGGCATTCCAGCACACTCTGCAAAAAAGGTCAGAAAGCTGCCACTAGGAGACTAACAAATGCGTGGTATGTGCAGACACTTGTAGATCTGGTGTAAGAAAATTTGGAGTTAGAAAGGAATGGGACAGGCAACATCTGACACAAGAAAAGAACAGAAAAAAAACAGACGTGTATAAAGAAGAAACAGAAACCAACACAATAAAGGTTTCTAAGTTTAAAAAGCATAATTTATCAGTGAGATACAAGGGCTTAAAAAAGAAAGTTGTGGGCAGTCCACATATAAAATGATGATTTAGCAACAGAGCTGGAAGAATCTGCAAAAAGCCGTATACCTAAGAAATGCAAACCTGATGTGCTCCAAATTCAATGGGTTGTGTTTTCCTTTTGTTGCCCCTCAGCAGAATTGCAAGGTCACTAACACTGCAGGACTCCAAGACCGTAGGTTTTGGTCCATCAAAGAGACCACAATCCTTAGGAAGCCGATCAAAAGATTCTGGGAAATAATGCTGAAGCAAATCAACCACTCCAGATGCTAAACGGAGAATACCTGTAATAAGCAGAATACAGATTTTAAACGTCAGTCTGACTGTCTCGTACTCTTTCGCAAACACACTTTTAAAAGATTTTTTTTAGAATTTTGAAATCAAAAAAACATCATGACAAAAACAATAGTCAGAGAAGAGAGAAGGTGTAAGGTCCACTTTATGTTTCTGGCATTTTGAGTGGATCTCATTCTCGGGCCTGTAAAGATCAAACAGCATGCTACAAAGGCTTAGCAGCATCCTCACAAAATGAAGGTCATAAATGAGAAACGAATAAGAAAAGCAGAGTAGCACACCAATGCTGCAAAGTCCATCGGTTTGGGGATGGGACAACAGAAATGGGTAATGATTATTTTTTAAGTTTTCCTTCAAACAAATAAAGTCAAAACATGCAGAAAGCATGAGTGTTCAAAAAAATGACAATTTAAAAGACATTCATTCTTGGTTTTCTAGTTGAAATATCAAAATACAGAATTTGCATGTCAGAAAAAGCTGACCATCTGATCTCTTAAAAGAAGAAGCCGCTTAAAATGCTTTGAATTGGCCAACAGAAAACTTGATTCTGAATAGCAGAGGCTCAGATCATAAATAAACTTGTCACTCTACCTGAATGGGACCTGTAGTTCTGGTACAACTGATATATCCTTTTTGGTTTTCTAACACGCTGCTTCTTGTTCATGGAGTTCTTGCTTGCGTAATGGAACAGTGACCTCAGATCACTAAAACGAAAAGCAACTCCCTTCATTATGCTCTGGGCAGTGTCACCAGTTAGAAACATAGCATTAGGGTCATTGATGCACTTCATTAACAGTGCTAGCTCAGCTTGGGTGAAATCCTGTATCTCATCACCATAAAACTCATGGATGGACCACGGCAGCTCCCTGAGCTTTGAAAGTCTTTGAGATAAATTATACAGCAAATCTTCTTCATCGAAGTAACCTCTCTGCGATCGTATCTGCTGGTAAAGACAAAAGAGGTGATAGATTTCACTCCTGTCTTCAGTGAAGTTTGGTGATCTCTTTCGGCCTAGCTTTTTGTACTGCTCCTCAGTAAGTTTACCCCCAAAGCAAGTCAGTGCCTCAAAAGAGCCTTTCAGAAATGATTTTATTTCTTTCCAAACCAGTGCTGGATTGTACAAGTTTTTGCCTTTTATCATTTTTGGCCACATTTCATTTGCAAATACATCATAAGTCACAAAAGTCCGAGGATCACTTTCCCTGGAGTACGCATCTGCAGCTCCTTCATCATCACCATGTTCTGCTTCAACATTACCTTCTTCATTCTCGTCTTGCCAATTTGGTACAACCAAGTCTTCCTGAGGACTCCAACCAACAATGGTTCTTTTAAGGCTTCCATCTTCGTTTCTTGGAAAAAATGGGTCAGGCATGGATGCATCCAATAATAGCAACAACTGCTTGGAGGTTACAAACAGTGGAAAATTTTCATCTTTAACATCTTGTAGCTTGTGAACATTTGGGTCCAGAGGCTTGAAGTGACAAGTTACCTTGGAAGACTTGCTAAGTTCAATGAAATTCTTCTGAACTTCTTGGCACAAGACAGGATTTTTTGTCACAAAGATCTGGTGCAGGTGCTCCAGCCTGTTCGATGCTTCTGCATTACGCATTTGGTCTTCTTCACAGTCATGACATGAATTCATTTCTGCACCAGCTGTGCCCACAGGAACCTTTTCATCCTCGCTGTCCTGCTCTTGCTCGTCACTCACCTGCTCTTCACCCGAATCATCACTGTCCTGTTTTAGTTCACTCTCCTCCTCCTCCTCTAACCTAGCTTTTTCAACCTCACTACACTGTCTTTGCTGCCACGTTTGCCTCTCCAGCAGAGGACCACTTGCCAAGGTGGATTTTTCCCAGTACGAATAGAATTTCTTCCAAAGCCTATACAAGCAGCAAGTTGTCTTCCCTGTCCCACTTCGCCCAATTAAAATGATTGGCTCCATGGGCTTTGGATTGAGGTCAATTACTGCATACTCCAACTCCCCAACTCGGAAAGGGTATTCAACAGAAGAATGTACATCATTTATAATGTTAAGCGCCATGTTAGTACTGAAGCTGTGAAATTTCATTATGTTGTATTCCAATTCTGCTGCACTGGCTGGAGGGAAATACTCAGGTATGATACGTTCTTTTGATTTTTCTGCCTCTGGGTCTTCAACATAACAACGTGGAACGCGCTTCTGTGTTGTCACATTGTGGTTCTGATGCCCTTCATTTATGCCCTTGAGCTTCTTCCTCAAGATGCAGGACAAACCACGATTGTAGGAAATACATATATTATCTAAGACACGGTTCAGCTTGCAGTGGTCGAGAACAATGGCCCAAATTCTGATTATTTCCGTGTAAACTCTACCTGACTTTTCTGGAAGACTTTTTGTTTGTTCTGTCTCCATAATCTTTTCCGCACTCTCACTGCAACGAGGAGAAAAGTCAATCGCAAGTTCCCATAGCATTCTTGCACCTTTGCCCAACTTGGCTTCATACAGCTGGATATCAGCTTTCAAGTGTTTCAGTGGCTTCTGAAGGCCCCTAGTCCATTCCCCATTGCCAAGCTGCTTAATTGTCATTATAGTTTTAGTTTTCAGATAATGAGGCACTGCTTTGCTGCCCAACGTCTTCAGCATTTCAGGCGTGCACTCAATTTCCCAGGTCATGTTATCAAACTCCTGCACATATGCCTCAATATCCAGAATCTTCCCCTTCTCTTCCTCTGGTTCTTCCTTCTCTCCATTAGGCAGGGCCATACTAAATTCCCCTGCTCTCTTCTTTTTCTCCCAATCATCCCCTTTTCTTTCCGGATAAGATATGCTTCCACAAGGTTGTGAGGATTCACTTCTTCCCGCTTCCAAATTAGTCTGGGCTGAAGATGGCTTTTGTACCAGCGGATGATCCTTTCTCAGGGTGTCGCCCAATTTCAATTGCTGAATTAAAGCTGTGATTGCCTGCACTAGACTTTCTTGCAGCGTTAAGGGGCTATTTATTCCTTCTGTTTCCTGCTTTGCTAACTGACCTTTTTTTGTCTTTACAGAACATGGAGTTTTTAAATCATTATGTGCTGCGTTGCCAGATGGTGCCTTTAATGAGGACCGAGATGAAGAACGCCCCGTGCTCTTTGGCTGTGAAATCTCAGAGGCTGGAATGGGCTTAGATGTTTTAACTGACTGCCCTGCTATATCCTGCCGGTACTTCTTTTTCTCCATTGCAGCATTATTCCAGGCAAGTAGCAGTGGGTCATTTTTTTTAATTCTATACCTCACATCTCTTCCTAATTTGTTTTTTATATTAAAGTTAACATCAAATTTTGCCAATGACTCCATTATTCTCTTAGTCTGTTTTGAAAATCCTTTCTGAAAAACAACGTGCATCACTGTATTGCCATTCTCATCTTGTACGTTTGGATTAAGATATGGAAAGTCAGAAGGTCTTGAAGCAAAGAGATCAAGTAGGTAGTTCAGGATGTTTAAACCAGTACCATCTGAAAGAAAGAGAACAAATAAAATAAAAAAATCACTTGCTTTACAAGGCTGCTGTGTAGGACAACAATTTTTTATACTTTTTTTTCTGCAGCTATTAAATGAAAATCAAATTGCTTTCAAAAGAAAAAAAAAATTACCTACATTTCATGTTTGTAAAACATGCTTGTTTGAAACGGCTCAAAACTGAGCTTTTCCAACATTCCGAGAAAACAATACAACAGCAGCAAAGCAAATCCCTAGTGCTGCAATTGTTCCTGTAGCATCAGTCAATTTCATTCATTTTTTAACCTCTGGGTGCAGCCAGATTCATTCATCTTCCAACATCAGCCCTGACTGCTACCCAAGGTAGGCTGGTGACTCTCATCGTCTGGACAAGCAGCAGCTCTGGGTACTGCTCTAGGGCCATATAGCTCACTTTAATATGCCACCTTGAAGTAATCTGCTGCAGCTAACTTTTGTTTACTAAAATAATCTGTGGCAAATCCCAATTATTTCCTGATATCTGAGGTCCCTAGAGCAATTTCCTACAAAATAAAATTAGTCCGATACCTCCCTGGGGAAAAAAAATAAAGAAATGTTTACAGCTTTCTGGATTTAATCTAGATAATGCACGTGATTTAAACCAAGGGTGGTAAGGCACTGGAACTGGTTGCCCAGAGAGGTTATTGAGGCCCCATCCCTGGAGGTGTTCAAAGCCAGGCTGGATGCGGCCTTGGGCAGCCTGGACTAGTGGGAGGTGTCCCTGCCTATGGCAGGGGGGTTGGAACTCGATGATCTTCAAGGTCCCTTCCGACCTAAACCATTCTATGATTCTATGAAACCAGATAATATATGTGAAACATTTCTTTCCTAACTGTAAAATAGTGACATACCAAAATAATTGTAAAGAAATTCCACCTCAATAACTTTACACAGTGAAAAATACTTAAGAGAAGATACTGTCATTGGACTTCTTAACCTTTTGATTTAAAATTTACAACTGGAGTATCTGTGCTTTTAATCTCTGTAAAGCTATTAAATGAAATTTTTGTGCTTTAAAAATGAATGAATTCAGTATTTTTAATTATTTTAATCCTTCAACTCAAAAATGCATTTTTTCTTAATTTAAAATCAGACCTGACCTTGGGGCTTAATTTGATAGTTTATCTTAATTTCTTACATAAAAATGTAAGCCCTACAGTCTTCTCCCTCGCTCCTCCTCTGAACAAAACTTTGCTTGATTTACGACTGAACAAAAACTGGGAAACAGATTTCAGATGTCACTGTAGGATTTCCTTCAAAGCCTGCTGCCATTGCTCTGCCTTTACCTTTGCTTCTTCCCAGATCCTTCCCGTTTACTTTGTTCCCACCTAGTACACAGAGAGGAGCCTTCCTTTCTAAATCAGCTTGATTAAAGAAGAATATGTTCACAAAACAGTAACTGCCGGAGACATTACAGCTGCTTGATTCCCCCTGGTCTCTTGAGCTGCCATTAACTCTCCTCACAGTCCCACAGCCACTGCAACCACAAAGCAGAACACATCAGCTTAACAAAGACTGGCGCGTATCCTCTGGCCTGCAAATTTTGGGGCTGAGACGCAGTCAAACATCCTGATCTGCTGCTACCACATCAGTAGACAGCAGCAGAAGGGACAATGGGCTGGAGAGGTGAGACATGGGGATGTTTTCAACAGTTGCTGTGAAAATGAAGGGTGCACATCTGCTGGAGCCCCTTCTGTCCCCTAGGCCCAAGCACACAAAAGCCTTACCTTTGTTATCTAAATAGATGGAAACCGCAGCATGCAAAGGAGTATCTCCTTTTGCTTTGGAGACATTTTGAGGATCTGCACCTTTGCTCAGCAGCAAATGCACCAGTTCAAAATAATTCTTTCTGAGGCATATTTGCAGTGGTGTTTCAGAGGTGGTTCCAATCCCATCTGGCAGAGCTGGTGTGAAGGACATGAAAATATCAGGGGTCAAATCTGATACGCCAGATGTGCAAACTACAGAAAGTTCTAAACAGATGAAGGTACGTGCTGATTGCTGAGCAGGCGACATTTTTTTTTTTGGTCAGCTTTTTGCACGTATCTGTTAAAGAGTTATTGACTAAGAAAATCTTCAGAATGTCCCCTGATCTCCTATTAAGCTGAGCAACCCGTCCTCCTGTTGTGACAGGAAGACAGAAAGGCCAGAAGATGTCTTCTTCAAGTAAGTCAGTCACTGACTGAAACAAGAAGTCTCCTTGCACCTCTGGCACTCACACGGCTGCAGCAGGACTGTGTGTCCATAATTTATAGCTAAGATCAAGTTATTAGAGGAAATGAAAAATGCCAGAGTAATGCAAGGAATAAACCTCATGCAAAACAAGAAAAATGATGATGTCCACACTACAGCTAAAAAAAGACAGACATCTGGTCACGCCTTTGAATTCACTGAAGTAGTCAATTACTTGTAACATAACAACAGACCGAACCCAAAGACTGTGGTTTACAGTTTCTATCAACCAGGATAATATTGTGGCTGAAGACAGAGAAATTAAAAACCAAAGAAACTACAAGCAAAGGAGCAAGCATAATCTTTGGTCTTTTACCTTTTACCAACCCTGACAGCCAAATTCCATTTGAAAAACATCTTTCACCCCATGTAGCCTTACTAGCTTCCCTATGTTGCACACAGGGGATGCAGCCAGTGGACTGCACTCCAACAAGCTGCTGCACTTATACAGAGCCACAAAAACCAGGCGTTGGTATTTCTAAAACCATGGTGCTCCAAACGTACCAAATAAAATATCAGATCTATTCTAACACATTAATATTGAATAGTTATTCACCTCCACGTTCAATCAAGCATCTTATGAGCTGCACTTGCTTATCCGATCTGTCACACCGTTGGATAACGTTGCCGATGTCAACATCTGAAAGACTGCAGTTTTTGAAGAGTCCTTCACCTGACGGTTCTTCCCCGCTGGCTTTCCCTGTGAGCAGCAGCAAAACTTTGTGCCACATTTGCTTCTCCAGCAACTGTTTTATGAAGCTGTTAGCGCAGGCATGGGAGATGTTGCAAACCACCCCTTCAGGGATTTCTGCAAGACGGGCAAGACAACGTAACTCACTCAAACCACACAATAAAACCAATCTCACTGTAAACTAATTTCAGAATAATGAACTCATTAAACTGAAACTACGGAACAGCAAAATGCAATGCTTGCATCTTTTTGTCCTGATGCTGACAGCCAAATAAGTTTGAACACTTTGATTTATCATACCCGAAATTTTGTGCATGTTCCGGTGGTTCAAAGTGCAAAACACAACAGTAAAAATAAGTAAAAGCACATTGCTCCAGTAATATCAGTTGCAGAAACAGGGAAGGGAAGGAAGGGTAAGAGAGCAAAAACTGTATGTTAACAGCAACCACGTTTTTCAGAGCGATTAAGTTCTGTGAAGGGGAGAAATAGGAACTCACTGTACCTTTCACAGAAGAGAGCAGTTTCAGAAATTGCTTAACTGCATCTTCCTTCAATACGTTTTTATTATGTGCTCCATTTTCAAACTTGTAGAACTGGACGAACTGTTCAAGAACATCCAGGAGAGAATCTGTATCAGCTATGGCTCTGCTTTCGTTTTCCCCTGCAAAACAGTACAGAAATTGAAACCCCAGTTCCCTGCTGGCATGTTTTCAGGGCAGGACTGTAATACATTACATCGCAGGGCTCTGAGAAACGTGCGGTGGCAGGTTAAAATCAGGTGGCTGAAACTCTTGCTGAAGGCAGTCCTGTGATGGACTTCATATGCCAAAGATATTTCATCCACTCATCGAATACACTCTTTACCATAATACACTAAGCTGAAAATTAAAATAGTTCACAAGTTGATCTGCATGCAGGCAGGGCACTGCTGCCTCGCAGTGATATCATTGTTCAGAATTTTTAGAGTAGGTGACTAAAACCAGTAATGTTTTCAGCATAGTTTTAACCAGGTGTCCTCAGCTTGTCTGATTCCTCAGTGGCATTTAAGAAATGCAGCCATAAAATAATTTGTCCTTTTACAAGAAAAAAAACCCAAAAAAAACAGCAAACAAACCCCACCGCATCAAAATCATATCTACAGGTTTAAGAGATACTTCGGTAATGGACGATGGCAGATTTTGAATTATGTCCTAATAAATGCCCTTAAACACCAGCAAATTCTGGTCTCCATAGGTTATGCTTTGGGCTAATACAGCAATATTGCTAATACAGGTGTCACCTTAAAGTACTGATTGACTAGTGAAAGGGAAAACAAGCAGATCAGGCACCAAGCCATCACAGACAGGCTGTACCAAAGAAATGCTTTCAGGCTGAACGATGTCCATGCTTGGGACTTATTTTTAAACAGCAGTCTAAACCATGGCTTGAAAAGATCAGCTGCAGAATCTACCTCCTCAGTCTCTGAACCTCAAAGTCCTGCAGAAACATCTTGCCTAACGGGCCAATCCATCAATTCTCATGTGGATACTCACATGAGCTTCTCCAAATGACCTTCTATGACTGGATCCTCTGCTGGAAATGTCTGCGGCACTACAGTCTCTTTCCAAGCTAGAATGTAAGTAGCAACCAAGCTGTAGCGCCATGCTGCCAAGAAGGTGCATCCTACAGAGACCCTCCAGTCCTGAGGTAGACAGTTCCCCATCTCCTGCCCCAACTAGCATCTCTCCAACCATACCGCAGTACAGGCAGCTCAGGCTTTTTCCATTTGTTAGGGCAGACAAGAATCATAGAATCATAAAATGGTTGGAGTTGGAAGGGACCTTGAAGATCATCGAGTTCCAACCCCCCTGCCATGGGCAGGGACACCTCCCACTAGACCAGGTTGCTCAAAACCCCATCCAACCTGGCTTTGAACACCTCCAGGGATGGGGCATCCACAACTTCTCTGGGCAACCTGTTCCAGTGTCTCACCACCCTCGGAGTAAAGAATTTCTTCATAATGTCTAATCTAAATCTGCCCTCTTCCATTTTAAAACCAGAAACTAGGTAAGGGTTAGCCAGTCTCGATACTGTCACACTGGGGTGGTATTGTACAATTTATGTTTTCTCACTCTCATTTATTGGCATGGAAGAGCAAATTCCCATTATTTGGGCAATCAGACTTGATACATTAGTTTCCAGAATGGAAAATTATAAAAAAAAACCAGAAAAGTCAGAATCCTTTTCAGAACTGACAGGCTATTATAAAAAAAGCAGACTGGAAACCAGTTTATCACCCCAGTTCATGAAACTTCATATTAGCACTGGGACAATTAAGATTTGTGTCTTTCTGTATGACAACAGGTCCTTTGCAAACTGCCTAGAAATATCATTTATAATTTTTAAAACATTCTTTGAAGTTTCCCCATACTCCAAGAGGGTAACTAAATTTTAGCTCCCCTGCTTTGGTAATGAGAGGCTCTCATAGTTTTAGTCTGATAATCTGCTCTGCTACTCTTTTCCCTTAATGTGAGCAGAGATTAAAATTTTCCAAGTAATACAGGAATTTTAGCTGCATATCACCGACATAGATCAAAGATGGCTAAAACTTTGTGAACAAAGAGCTCTTACTAAAAACTGTTTGTTTTGGAAAAAAAATCAGCATCTTTTCACTCACATTTTCATCATTTCAGAGCTTCCCTTTTGTTATTAAAAGCATTTTAAATGTGCCACCAACACTTTAACTTTCCAAAAACTAAAGTGAAGGTAAAAGGTTAAAAATGAAAAAGCACCAAAAAGAAGCAGTTTCTACGGCAGGGGGAGCCTCATGTTAAGGTTGAGGAAAAAAAAACCCAGTGGCTTACAGTAACTTAGAGCAACTTGTAGTTACTTATTGCATGATACACCAAGAAGATCACTTGGACAGCATTCACCTTCAGGCAAGGACAAAACATTCATCATTGACTGACAGGAGGAGAACAGGGTGACAACTCATAGGAAAAGTTACGTAAAAACCACCTGCTATTATCAATTACTAATAAACCAGTTTTATATCCAAAGGATATTAATTTTAAAACAGGAAAATCACATAGTCCATGTAGTACCTGTCCGTTTCTCAGAGGAAGTGCGTTTCTCAATGTGATTGCTGACTGCTTTTACAGCATCAAAGTTTTTGTTCTTTTTCAAGATATCTATGACGTATCTTGACCGTCCATCTGGAACAGTGGGATCAACCCCAAAATTCAGGAGCATGATCACATCTTCTGTTTGGCCTAAAACATTACACGAATAAACATTAGAGGAAGAGTAATTCTCATTGTTCAGGGGTTTTGTTCTGTTTTCCTTTGTATTTTTAATTTCCTGGCACAATGTCCAGCATAATTTTAATAATTAAAAAAAAAAATAGAAATTTTTCCAGTGTCATAAAAATGAGGTATTGTTAGGTACTTTTCCCCAAAAGAAACCCCTTCAAAAAAAAAAAAAAAATTAAAACTCCGTCCTTATTATTATTAATTGGGAAATGTGGGCACAGAAACACAAAGTGACTGGGTGCCTCATGAGCATCTCACCGGACAGAGGCAGTATGTGGAATTCACCTCCTCCCTTATGCCCCAACCCTGTTCTCCAGGCTCTAGGCAAACTGCTCTGTACATAAAGAAAAAAAAACAAAACAAGGGATTTTGCTGCTGTTTGGAAGGTGACTCAATAAACCAGAATATTTCACGTATTCAGGCATGAATATACACAGCTAGGCACTGACTTTCTTTCCTATGCAACATTAAACACACCATTTTCTTGGTAATAAGCCTTATAACAAAGATGTCTAGTTTGACTACCACATTGCTTTTAACAGAAACTACTAACCTCTACAGCATTTCACAGCAATTATTACAGATAACAAACACAATAAATGTAATGGTGATTTAAAGCCTCGACGTAACCTGGAAGATGACACGCTCCTTTCTTAGGATGCCACACTGCACTACCAGGGGACAACTTTACAGCCCTGCAAGCAGCTGCCGGTGCTCCTCTTGCTTGGAAGAGGCTCACTCGCTCTAAGCCATACCCTCAGGACAGCTGGGAGAGTGCAGGAGCACCGAACCACCGAGTCGCTCAGCAGAAGACTTGAGCAATGGTGAGCCAACAAGTGTTAGACCACCACACTCGCCCCCGGCACACCACCACAGCACGCAGCCTCTGTTACCGCATGTGCCAAAGGCAAAACCTAGATGAGGCAAAAATGATGTTGGCTAACACACGAATTTCTTGCTTTGTTTGTCTAAGCCTTACCGTTCAAGCTATTTTAGGGAATATTTTTTGTCAACAGATGGGTGCGAGGGTTTATTTTTATATACATATTTGTAAACATACCCTCTATATAATATATACACTATAGAAAGATAAATAAATACACTTTGTTAAATAAATATATATACTCTTTAGATTATATTCATGCTAGATAAATAAAAATATAAATAAACACATATAAAAATAGATACTCACTATATTATATATACTATGTAAATATAATTATAAATAAATAAACTTTAATATATAAATATATATATACACACACACAGTTTCTTCTGGAAATGCCAGAGTCATCTAGCACCAGATGGAACTGCTGCAAAAGACGTGTTACACCTTTCCAGAAAATGAAATTATTTGGATACCGGTTGGTTGTGCGCATTTCATTCATATTATTAACGAGAACCACCAGAATGTCATCGCATTTAATGACCTAAAAGTCCGTTGCTATCCTGGCATTGACGCCACCAGAATGTCATCGCATTTAATGACCTAAAAGTCCGTTGCTATCCTGGCATTGACGCCACCAGAATGTCATCGCATTTAATGACCTAAAAGTCCGTTGCTATCCTGGCATTGACGCTTATTTCCTGTTGCCACCTAGTGGGCAGAGTAAGAAATACAAGAAAAAAAAAGCCAGGCTAAATTAACATTAAAGAAATCCCACAGAAAATGTAGTGGAAAGCTTTTCAGTTTCCTCCTCTGGCAAGGTACATTGCTGCTTAGGTTTTACACCTTCACCTATTTAAAAGAACAGGATAGGTTTCCAGGTGGTCTAATAAATTTTAAGGTCACATCAAATTTTAAAAGGTAACCTCTCTGATTCTAAAAACTGCAGCATACTTGTGGGAAAATCGTAACCAGTCAAACCAAAGAGCAAAGAAACTGGTCACAAATCAGGTATACAATTTTAAAAGGGAATTGTTAAAATCTTTCAATATTAGTTACCATTACAAAGTCCACATTGAGATAAAAGGACTTTCTCATTTTCATCCTTAGCACAAAATAGTAAACACCAGGGTCTGAAGTTTTCTTCCATTGTTCATTTTTCCATTTGAAAACAAAACACCACACAAACAAAAAAAAATAATTGTATTTACTGCGTTTCTGGGAATATTCACTGGAAGATGCCACAATATGCAGGAGGGTACATCCATCTCTGTCTCGCTGGTTGATCCTATCCTTCAAGTCTGGCATCTGGGTCAGTAGCCACCTGAAGAGATGGTTCTTTCCTGAAATGATCAAAAAACCCCACTTGCTATAAATGTTAAACAGAGATACAGAGAAACAGATCCTGGTTTTTTCCCTCTGTGGAGTGGCAAGAGGCATCTGTAAGAAACCTTTCCTGAAACGTGGGGCGTAGGAGAGGGAAGAAATATGTAAACGAAACCATGCTAAGAGTCAGCTGCATTGTAGGAGACGTGATGTTCCTTGTGCAACTCTGAGGTTGACTCATGACTCTTTAGCACACATAGAAACTGTTGCTCCACACTGAGGTCGCAGGACAAAATACAGTATTTTCATCAAAGCTGATATGTTCAGGTTCTGAAAGACCCACGTCAATCACACTTCCGCTTAAAACCATGGAAGAGAACAACCCTAGTAGGTTTGTGTACGACTATCAGGCACAGATGATCAAAGAGTCTTTACAACATTTTTAAAATAGTGACTTCTTGGCACATGCAAGGTTATACCTAGATGATCCAATCTCATTAGTTTTTAAAAAAATAAATAATTAAAAAAGCTCTAGCTGTCAGTTCTCTGATGAAGGCCACCCTTGCTTTATTTTAGCTGCGGATGTCACTCACTTGCTTTGATACACAGCCTGATAACAGCATGAAGCAGATACACTCCAATGGTTTCAGCTTTCGCCCCAATGGAAATGAGCCACTTGACTAACTCCGCTACTTCTTGCATCTTCTCACCGCGCCCATACAACTCAGAAGCCTGGTAACAAAGAGAACAATTACAACACGTTATTTTACATACGCTAAAGGCGTTTCTATTGTACTCCGCTTTCCATGCATTTTATTACAAGCATCAGTGGAACAACAACAATCAAGGTATATCCGCTGTAGGACGAAACATTTATTATATATATAACAATTCCAGTAGAAGCTCTGAATAAATACTTTTCTCCTACGAGATTTCATAAATCTTTAAAGAATCTTGTCCTGCTCTGAAGAGCACTGAACCCGAAGTCTATTTTATAATACGTATTCCTATATTTCTTCTCTGTAATTGACTGCAACCTTCTGCCTTACACTTGTCTATTAAATATTATTGTATTGGAGTGAGAATCTTGCTGTAACTGGATATTGTGCCTTTTAAGCTTGGACGAGGCAGCTTATGCAGGCAGTTACCCCAAAGCAAGAAAAGGCCGGAGAAATACTTGAAATTGGGAAAAGGGAGTTAAAAGACTAGGGGAAAGAGGTTTAGGGAACTCAGGTAACCAGTCCTTTTACAGCTCAGGAACCCCGAGGCTGGAGAGCAGGACAAAGCCCTACTCTCATCCAGCTCAGGAAGCACATGGCATTACTAAGACAACAATGATAATATGACTGCTCACGCAAAGGAAAGGTGTGAAGCCTTAGGAGACAGATTTTTGGCCAGACGAATTCCTAGAAGGTGATCTGATGAAAGTATGGAATTCACAGAGAAGTTCATGGACCAAGATGGAAAGCACACAGCCTGGGCAGAAGGTGGCTGAACTGAAAAAGGATGTTCCAGCAAGGACTTGATGACCATGAAGCACAGCCTACAAGGGCTACAGCACTATGGGGAACTCTGGAGGTGGGCAGAGGAAGCTCAGACGGAAATTGGGACAATACGCCAGAAGGATCAGGACATGAGGGGGTGCTCGGAAACAGTGTTCAGACATAATTTCTCCATTTGTGCCAGTCATCTTTTTAAATAGCAGTCTTCACACATGCTTCCAACATCCACAAATAAATTTTTTTTTCTAACACCTCATGCCAAATTTTGACTGGCAAGAATTACTGTTTGTGCACAGTTACAAAATCAAAATACAACAAATTACAGGGAGTATGTAGCGGCAGCAGGGGAAGTTTGAGTTGTCAGAAAGCCACATTTTCTCATTTTTGCAAAAGAGAAGCAGTGCTTAGGAATCTTTCATCTTGATTCTTTCAGTCCCCTACATGTACGGCAAAGCCACAAGAATAGCTAAGACTGGGGGGACCGATTCAGCAACGAAGGACATACTCTTTTGCAAAGGCAACCCCACTTTTATCCTCACAGAATCACAGAATGGTCAGGGTTGGAAGGGACCTCTGGAGATCATCTAGTCCAACCCCCCTGCCAGAGCAGGGGCACCTACAGCAGGTTGCACAGGACGGCGTCCAGGCAGGTTTTGAATGTTTCCAGAGTGGGAGACTCCACAACCTCTCTGGGCAGCCTGTGCCAGTGCTCTGCCACCCTCAAAGTAAAGAAGCTCCTCCTCATGTTATGATGGAACTTCCTGTGCTCAAGTTTGTGCCCGTTACCTCTTGTCCTATCACTGGGCACCACTGAAAAAAGACTGTTCCGGTCCACCTGGCACCCTCCCTTAAGTATTTGTAAGCGTTAATAAGATCCCCCCCTCAATCTTCTTTTCTCTAGACTAAAAAGACCCAAGTCCCTCAGTCTTTCCTCATAAGAGAGATGCTATCCTCCTCTCTCAATAAGGCTTTTTGACTTCCTCGCCTAGGAAGGAAGATTTTTTTTTTGCTAAGACACCCTACATGTGTCTTCTACTGCACTGCCGTGCTTCACTGTCAGTGTGAGGAGCACGTTCACCCCTTGCAGGATGGCTTTGCGTATACTCATGCACTAATTCTTCTGCTCTCGCTATAAGCAAACCTATCAATAGATGTTGATTTATTTCCTCTGCCTTCCCCTTCTTTTTCAGAATTACTCCCGCTCGTTCTGTCAGGCACCTAATTGAAATGCACTTATGGGAAAAAGCCCCAAGTTGAAGTTGTTATGAGTACCACAAGTGCTGTAACAACCAAATGGCAAATTCTGGTATATTCCATCCATATGCCCTAAACTGCTAATGTGCCAGCCAGTAAATGCCAAGCAAATGTACTGCGTAGCCTACAGTTAACATCTTCTAAAGCTTCCGTCAGGAAAACCACAGTGCTGTAAGAAATCTAATATACTTCAGCATAAAGCCTAACGGAATTTCTCAATGAATGTGCAACCGTATCTTTTAAAAGTAGGTTACATATAGCAGAACTATGGTTAATTAGCTTATACACACAATGAAATGGAAGAATAAAACATTAAAAAAAAAAATGCATACAGAAAGGAATTTTTTAATGGTCCATAAATGCTTTACGTAACCGCAATTGAAACACGCTGGGCATCCACTGCATGATACATACGTGATCTCACATACACCCTGAGATGCCTTCAGAAAGCTGGTGTGTTCCTGCTGCGGACACCGGCTGTTCCCGAGCAGCAGAGCTGGGGAACTACCAGCAGCTCTTGTCTTGCAGTTGGTCTCCAGCTACACGCTGGCTCCCAAGAGGCCAGAAGCAATGGTGGGGCCCCTCTTCATGCATATAAAGCGTTTTGGGGGGATACCCATGCACAAAAGCAGGGGCAGGCAGCAGCGAGCCCTACAAGACCACCTGGCTCACACGTGGGCAGAGCCTCTGGGGTGCACCAGTGTGCGCGTGTCCCAGGCAGGCCCAGCCAGCTAGCAGCAAAGTACGTGTGAGCACGTACTGTTTCTGGCAGCTGGAAGATTTTATTTGATCCTGCCCGCTTAGAAAGCTTTGGAGGTTCCCAAATGCTGCAGAACATGAGGAATCACAAGATAAGGAAAAGAGCAAGTTTGAGAAGAGCAACATTAAGATCCAATCCTGCTGTCTGCAGATGCCATCATCTCAGTCAAAGGCATTAGAAAGTGTGGCTACTTGGGCTATGGCTGCATGTTTCCATCTTGCCAAAATCCTCTAAGCCATTTGGAAAGCGTCAAAGCCTTGAGGGAGAAAGTTAAGCAGTTGCTGCCTAGGTATAAAGCAACCTACCAAAAATATGGGGCATTGAGGGAAGGCAAAATTCCACCACTGCACCCAGCTCAACTCCCTGCAATCATACCCAGCACCATGAAGCAGTCCAGAGACAGGCTAGCAAAGTATAATAATACCCTATTCCAGGGATATCATAAATTGTCCTGGTTGGAAAACATCCAACTTAACTGATGTCAGACATTTCTCAGCATTGAATTCTCAGGTTCCAAGCATGACACGAATAACTTGCTGTACTTGGCAGGAAGATGATTTCTTTTGATTAAATTAAAGGAAACATTAAATTACATTCAGAAGTTATGTAAATTAAGGATTTTTTAATGTTCAAATGAAAAGGGACAAAATAGATGATTTAATATAATCATACAAAGTCCATGTATTATTTTCCATTTTATTTTTCTTTGATCGGTTTCAGCTTTGCACACAAGATTGAAAATCTCTCACTAAAGTGAACAGGAGGAAAAGAAGTAGACACAAGAAAAAAAAAAAGGATGCTGCTTTACCTCAAAGAGATTCTTCAGCGATAACTGGTTGACTCTGAGGTTGGTGGGCAATTCTTTCTTCTCAGACAACAACAACAGACAAGACTGGAAAAGAAAACATTAGTGATCTTATAAGCACACTTAGAAACTTTGTTTTTTACTGCCTCATCAGATCTTGTAGGAAAGCAAAAAACAACATTTCAGATCTTTTTTTAAGATCATAACAGCTTACTGAATCTCCCTTTCCGTTTATCAACTGAACTAATGTAACACACAGTGGACCATCGGAAGGTATGACCGATGAAAGTGTCCTCAGAAATTAAAAGGTCAGGCCTTAAAAGTCTCTCCAATACACCTTGGAAGTGACCCTTCACTTTAGGAATGGACCTTTACATTCATGGGGATGAGACTCCCCTGTTACACCAACAGCCTGAGCAGAAAGCAAGAAATTTTCCATTTTCTCAGTTTCCTCAAAAATTTTAACTTGCTTCTTGAAAACCCACCTAGCTTCACCAGAGGACAAAGGAAGAACTACAGATGTCATCTACCTGAAATTCTGTAAGGCCTCTGCTACAGTCCCTTACAACATTCTTAGCTCCAAATTGGAGAGATATGGGTTTGATGGACTGTTGGATGGATAAGAAATTGACTGGATGGCTGCATCCAAAGAGTTATAGTCAACGGCTCAGTGTGCAAATGGAAACCAGAAATGAGTGGTGTCCCTCAAGGGTCTGTACAGGGACCAGTACTATTGAATATCATCAGTCACACAGAAAGTGGGATTGTGTGGTGCATTCAATCACTTGGCAAGTTTGCAGATGGCACCAAGCTGAGTGATGCAGTTGATACGCTTGAGGGACAGGATGCCATCCAGAAGGACTTTGACAGGCTTAAGGAGTGGGCCCATGTGAACCTCATGAAGTTCAACAAGGCCAAGTACAAAGTTGGGCACCTGGGTCAGGGCAATCTCCAGCGTCAATACAGACTGGGGGATCTGTGGATTGAGAGCAGCCCTGTAGAAAATGACCTGGTGGATGAAAAATTGGACTTTTTTTTTGCACAGTCACTATAGAAAAGAGGATTCAAATAATTTCAGGTGATTCACCTTTTGGTTTCTCTAAATGATCCGGTTTTGTTTAACAACCATGTAGTTCCTCTGAGATGCTCCTTTATTTGTGGGTCTTTCACAGACAGCTTTAAAAATCCAGCTTGTCATATGGAAGGAAAACTAAAAGGGACCACAAATAAACATATATTTTTCTCCCTCTGATTTCTTTCAAGAATAATGACTCTAGATGGCACCGTAATTATAACAGAGACAGCAGCAAGAGACAAGTTCATTGTATCCCGTTGAGAAACGAATATCCAAAATTATTTACCACTAGAAGTATTTTTCAAGTCTTAAAAAAATCAAGATGCTTGAAGCAGGGAACACTAAATACCCACTGTTTTGGATTGTGAAGGTAAGGGGAGCTGACCCTGAGAAGGTAAGACACGATCGCCCACTGCACCGCAGTGACAGACTCACCCGCCACTTCCCTTTCTGGGCCAGCCTTTCTATCACTGCTTGCCAGATCAGGGCATCGAACCTCGCGCTGAAAATATATTCATATGCCGGGGGAAAACTTGGTGGAAAGACTCGTTCATCTGCAAGAATACGGCATCGAGAAAGTGATTTAGTATACACAGCACTTTTAAAGTTGGGGTCTCCAACTACATTACTTCATTGCACACTTTAGCACTGGCTAATCCCCAGCAGAATGCCAAAGGGGGGCTTAAATATCCCTGGACACCCAACTGATACGGCACCTTGTTATCAGTGACCAGTCATCATTAAACAAGGCCAAAAAAAAAAATTAATACCTGCCCTCAAGGGTCTCCTTTAAGCCCCAAGACATTGTGAACCTCATGGCGGTTCTTCCACTTGTGGGTGAGCCCAGCTATGGACCCTGCTAAAGATAATCAAGATCCTTAACACAGGGCTATGAGTTCAAGTAAATGCGGCAGGGACACAACCCAGAATCTCCTGGCACACCTGCAGGCCCCATCAGACAAAGTCTGTGAACTGGACAAAGAAGCAAGTAGAATAGGAGAGGGCAAGGAGACATAGGGTGGACGTTGCTCAAAAAAACCCACGCAATGCCACAGAAAGGCCAAATTCCCTCTTTTCATTGCTGCCCATTACTAGCTGAGGGAAAGTCCGCCACACTGGAATACGCTGCACTGTAAACTCAAGTTTAAGATGAGTATCTTCCGATTATTTTCAAGTCTACCTAGCTAAAAGAAAAGCATAGTGGTTTGGATAAAAACCACTAAAGCCTTAGGCGTCTGGAGCTCCAAGTCTCCAACCTTGTCTCCCTGAGTCTGAATTTCAACCTTCTCTAACTATTCCACAGTTGGCGTGTTCTTGTGAGACAATGCACTCCCCTGCACAGCGTTTTGGAATATATATAGAGAGAGATATATATACACAAAGTGGACCAAATTCACCACATCCTTTTGATTAGGCCACTCAACGTATTCATAACCCTCAAACAGACCTGTGGCACTAAGGACCAAATGAATGATCTCAAGAAGGATGTCCTACCAAGGACCTGTGTTGTCATCACTACTGAAAGGCTCTTAGAAAAATTAAGCTCTTGATTTGAGTTTACCGTTGACACTCATGAAGATTCCTGCTACAAAATCAGCAATTTGAGTTCGATCTGCAGAAGCATTCAGGAGAATCAAACCTTTATGAAACATAGAAATCGCCTCATTAGAGTCTGATAGCATGATCAATGAGTGGCCAGCTCTATAATAAGCCTGAGAAAAAAAGGAAAACAAAAAAGACCATTGTTGGGAAAATATTCAGATATCTTTACTACAAAACAAAATCTTATAATTTTTTCCTAAATTCTCTAATTATGCTATAAAAATTACATGTAGTACTATTTTTACAGCTTCTTACACACAGATCCAAAAAAAGTGCAATAAACATCCCTTGAAATTCACAATACGCTACTGATGTCATCACAGATACCAAGAGCGATCATTCCTGGAATACGACCTTGGAAAATAACTACAGGGTGAAAGACATACTGTTAGCAACTATATTTTAACCTCCTCTGGACAGGATTTATTTTTATTTTTTTTTTGTCACAAGGTCCAGAATATACGTTTATGTTCCCATGTCACCGCATTTTGCAGTATTTACCACAATGCATATGTTCTTCAGCCAATGGCACCTGAACACATTTATATTCACCACTGAACTAAGTTGTACTGGCTCAGAGTCACAGCAAAGACAATTTGTTCAAACCAGATAACTGGCATGCTGCGATACAGCGCAAGTTAAATTGATGTTTGCATGCAACTTTACCACACCTAAATCAAATACCTTCTACGAAAGTCTCTGGGAAACTGTAGCAGTTGGTCCAGAAGACTATTTATTGTACAAAAGAACCAACCCAAGTGCATGCCTCCATATCATAAATACTGTACAACCGCTACTTAATCCTAACAGCCGAGTAGTTGAGTCAATGTGTATTTAATCAATGTGTACATAATCACAAGCGTATGTGCAGCATATTGTTCTGTCCACTGGAAACACAATACGAGCTTGATCACCACGTACTGTTCCCAGGAACCGTGGGCTTATTAACACATAAAGAATATGAGGGCACCCTGCCCAAGGGAGCCTTCAAAGCTAAGTCCCCACGCCAGTCCTGACTGCTGCCAGTGACTGATGAATCTGTACCGTGAGCTGGGCTCTGAAAGACCACCAGTGAACACAGAGCTGGTGAACCTCACCACAGACAGGATCTATGCAGCACCCTGTGGCCAGACCAGAGACCTGGCCGGTGCTGCGGCATCCCCGAGTCTCCAGCATCGCAAGGGCACGTAAGATTTTATTTTACTTGCTATCATCTTGTCTGGGATATTAATAAAATAGTTATTTATCTTGAAAGCATTGGTGCCTCTCTTGTTGGGACCCGGAAAGAATCAGCATCTCAGCAGAAGAGAGCTGCTTCATTTCATTAAAAGTACTATTACAGTGGTAATTCTGATGCTCATGTACAGAGTCAGACACCAATTCTGGAATTTCATGCTGTATTTGCTGATCACACCTCAAAACAAAAACACAATAAAAAGCAGATTTTGGCACTTGTTTTAGAAAGCAAGGCATGCAAAAACTTAAAGGCCAGCTTAAACATCTGAATACCTTAACGTACTCCGGATCCCAGCGTAAGCTCTGGTAGGCTGAAAACACTGCTTCTGTCCATTTACCAAGATTGTACAAGGCAGTTGATTTGTTGCAGTGTAACACAGCTATGTCCCTGGAACACCTGAAAATACATTTTTAGCTTTAATTGTTTATTCGCTTGAAAAATGACGCATAGTAGTTTATAGTTAGCAACAAGAAAGAAAGAAAAAAGTCTACATACCACCCACCTAACAAAATCAGAGGTAAAAAAGGAGTTGTAGAAAATAAAGACCATTTGAACGTCAGCTATAAAATCTCTTAGTGACATCCTAAATGATACCTTAGTGATACCTTTAGTGACAACCTGGTCTCTTCTGAAGCAGAAAGCCAACCCACTGGAGTAGCGCAGTACGAGGACTTAGAAATGAGCTTAGACCATCTCGACACACCTAGATACGGCCCAGTGAGAGCCAGTGGCCAAGAAGGGGAGAAAACAGACACAGGAATGGAAGCCGCTAGATGGAAAGAATGCTAAACACATTTTGATCACCAAAAAACAACCTAAATGCATTTCACTGTATCACCAGTTGATGAAGTCAACCGAATTATCCACATTTACACCAGCTAAGAAATAAATAAATGTATTTTAAAGAACAGAATATACTGAAGCATTCAAAGCATCTGCTGGATCCAAAAGAGTTTCTGGACAGAGCTGCACACAAATTGCAGGACTACAGTCCACGGGGTGCTGGGGAGCCTGGAAAGCCTGTCTGGCCCGTGCTCAAACACATAGTACATGCCACAGAGCTGCATCCTTCACGTTATTCCCATCTACTAATTTACGCTCAATAAAGTTCTTTCAATTACGCTGAATGTGTTGAGAGCACACTCTTGCACGCAAGCAGATCCTGCCAAGGCAGCCTACGGCAAGGGGAGAGGAGATGCTCAGGAGCAGCCTGCTCAGCTCGGTCCTCGCTCGGTCCTACTCCCTCCTTGTGCTCCAGACTTATTTTACTACTTAACCTACACGGCTAACAGTCAAAATGAATGAATGGCTGGTGTTACATTAGGTCAATTAATACATGGTAGAAATGAATATTTAATAGTTAACATAATACTTAATTATTGAATCATTAATAACATTAGCAACTGTTGTTAACTGACGATAACAAGCACTTAACATTTCTTTGGAAAGAAATACCTAATGAAGTCTTCTGCTGAACAATTATTTTTAACAAATCTGAGAATACCAAGAAAGACCAAACAACAAGAACAAATTAACTCGCACGAATCATTTTAAAGATAATCAGGTGACCCATGTAACAACAGGCCATAGACATGACCAGTACATGACAGAATCCCAGCAAGATTAATCCACAGCACGACAGCTAAGACACAGAAGTTATTGAACAGAAACCAACACAGTTTATGAAAAATTAATTTGAGCTTTAATTACACTAATTTATAGTTGATGCTTATATAAAAATATTCAGATTACAGTCACTAACTAATCTCCCACGTATATGTCAGAAACAGCAATTCCTCTTTAATTATGAAACTGTTACACTAAAAAGTGTGACAACAGATACAAGAAAATCAGGTGTCAGGGCAAGAAATGTAGTTCTGAGTTAACCGTAGTACCATACACATTTCAGACTTGTCTTATGGTTTACAACTTTTAATTCAAGAATACTTACGGGACCCATTGTATTAAAGAGCTGAGCATATATAGAGCTTGATCGTACTTTCTGATGGCCAAAGAGTAATTTCCATTTTTAAAATCCTGGTTCCCAGCTTGCCTCATAAGCTGTGCATATTCCATGGCATCCATGCTGATTAAGAGCAAAAAAAAAAAATAATCAAACAAAAGCATTGATTTATGAGACACTTCTTCCCCTAAAATCCACTTAAATTTTCATCTTTGTTTTTGCATATTTGAAAAGAAGGACAAAAGAGCACATCTTTTTTGTTTGCTGCAGTTGGAATAGTAAAATATAACTCAGGTGATAGCCTCATCTTTGCTGTTGAAGCCTCAACTTCCCATCTGTTTTTTTTATCAACCTCAGCTAATCAGATCTACCATTGGTATGCATTTTTTTTCAGTTTTTTTCCTCAAGTCTTAAACCATATTTTTTAAATTAAGATTCAAAATTATTTAAATGTGCGCACACACACTAAACGCAGGAGGAAATATCCGACAGAAGAAACAGAGTTCATATGCTTAAGAAATACATGAAGCTATAAATCTCAATTAATTAACCACAAAACTAATGTACTTGCTTTTTATTTATCTTTATGACTTTTTTGTCCAGCCTCTCTGGCTAAACATTCAATAATCTAACGTACACAAAACTGCATTGAAGCTTGATTACTGCATGAAAATACTGTGACGTAAGTCTATTAATAGCACAGGAGGACCTTGAATCAGATTTAAAACAGTTATTAAAATGAATATAGCAAGCACCTGAAGAAAACAAAGGTTGAAACAGGCATCAACTGCAACTTATTGAAAAAATACTTCAACTTTAAAATTGTAAAATCAAGTTCATTACATAAAACCAATCACATGGCCAAGCAGCTAGATAAAGGAAACAAACACGAGAGGAAAAACAGCTGCAAGTACATTGTGAAACAGCACATCAAAATCACAGACAAGAGAAAAATCCAGTGCTAAAGCCTTGCATAGAATTACTCTTCCCAGATGGATTTTAGGTTTAAAAGCCATTTCCATTACCTGCAAAAACCTGTATGAATCTCACAAATCTTCGTACTAATAAGATTAATTCACAAAAAAGGAATGCACAGATTTACTTATTATCCAGGAATTAGCAGGCCTTCAACAAAACGAGTAACAATCTGTAACTTCACAACCTGCTAATCTGAAAGATCTCCTCACAACGGAGCAAACTAGGTGTTTTTAGGCATATGAACCTACAGACAAACCAAGAAACACTACTGAGATATTTTCTCTAGAGCACTCCTCATGATGAACCTGAAAGGCTGAGAATCGGTGCTGTACTGCGAACACAGAGGTATGACGAGGCACGCTACGGATGGCACTGCACGTCCCTCATTTATCCAAGCACAAGAGGCTCGGATACGACATCTGCACACATCCTGGGTGACATCTGCACTAAGCAGACAGGGGAGCAGCAGCCCACAACTCTGAAGAGGGCGACAGCAGAAGAACCACGTGCAACCGTAAAGCTCAGGTACAGACTGCTTCAGGCTGGCTGGGAACAGGCCTGTCGGAAGTTAGATCTTATTTAATTAAACAAATAAACACACCGTGATGATGTCTGCAATCCAAACATCACCTGCTAATTCCAGGGAAGCACCAAGAACAGATGAAATTCCTGGCTATAAACTAAACTGAAGAAAAATAGGTCCCATCTACATGGGGGAGGTACGACGACCAGTCACACTAGAGGAGTAATTACGACATTTACCCCAGGCAAATGTCACGGTTTAACCCCAGCCAGCAACTAAGTACCACGCAGCCACTCACTCACCCCTCCATCTCCCAGTAGGATGGAGAGGAGAATGGGGGGAAAAAAAAGTAAATCTTGTGGGTTGAGATAAAGACACTTTAATAGGAGAGCAAAGGAAGAGAGAATAATAATAATAATAATAATAATTATTATTATTATTATTATTATTAAAAGAAGAAGAGGAGAAGAAGAAAAATATATAAAACAAGTGATACACAGTACAATCACAACAATAATAATAATAATAATGAGAAGGAGAAGAAGAAGAAGAGGAGGAGAAGAAGAAGAAGAGGAGGAGGAGAAGAAGAAGAGGAGGAGGAGAAAAATATATAAAACAAGTGATGCACAGTACAATTGCTCACCACCTACGGATTGATGCCCACCCCATCCCCGAGCAGCAGCCGCCATCCCCTCAGCCAACGCCCCCCTGTTTATATACCGAGCATGATGTCATATGGCGTGGAATATGCCTTTGGCCAGTTTGGGTCATCTGTCCTGGCTATGCTCCCTCCCAGCTTCTTGTTCACCCCCAGCCTCCTCACTGGCAGCGCATGGGAAGCTGAAAATCCTTGACTTAGTATACGCACTATTTAGCAACAACTAAAACATCAGTGTGTTATCAACATTATTCTCATACTAAATGAAAAAAAAAAAAACAAACAGCAGGATACTAGCTAGTAGGAAGAAAATTAACTCTATCCCAGCAAAAACCAGGACAGCAAATTAAATCATCACTTCATTGAGCAATGTGCATACAGTATATATTATAAAAATACTACTTATCCAGACAGCGAATCAAATGTACTCATAGCGTAAACAGGATTTATTTTTTTTTTCACAATCCACAGTATGAGCACTATTGAGGCAAAGGAAAGGAAAAAAAATAGAGCAACAGCACAAAGAATACAAAGCAAGTGCTAAAACATGGTTCTACCTCGTGTTTTCATAATTCTTTCAGCTTTCACATTTGTAGCATCAGAAGGTTAGATAAATTATTTTCACCAAGAATTATACCAGAACAATTCAACAACATAGGAGCTTCTTCATGTAGGAATACACATGAACCTGTGGTTTTCTAAATCATAGTTGAATTTCAAGCTTTTTCTTTTTTATAAGAAGGCTATGCTACTACTCAGGGTGAAATTTTTACCCAGAATTATATTTAGCTTACTTTTCCTTGGATTCTACTTAAAGTACAATTACAAATAAAAGGTATTTACAAGACATTTAAAGGATTATTTTTCCTACAATACAGCAAAAGACCCCCAATTGCAACATATGTTTTTTAAGGACTTTCAAACGTCTCCTGTGCTGAGAAATTTTGGAACTGAGCTCCCAGTTTCAGATCAGGAGGCGTCATCCCCTCCTTGCTCCAGGCAGCAGGATTTCCAGCAGAACACAAATTCCCATCCTCTTCCAGCACTGGAGTTTCCCAGCCAAAACTCCAAACTGTAGGTCACTTAAATAACTGGGATGTCTGCTGCGGGCATTAGCAACTACACTCAAGTTTGCAGACCCAAGAGATACAGAGGCATGCAAATCTGACATCTTAAGTTAATGACCCAAAAGAATCGCTGTGCTGAGTAGAATAGCATGTCTTGCTATTGCCTAACATCTTCCTGAAGCATAAGCAATTTTAACTCAAAACCAGTGGACTGACTGAAGACCTATTATATAAAGTCTACTGAGCATGGGGAGCCCTAAACAAAAACATTGTCTGTTACTCTGGCTTAACCAGCACAGGTAAAGGTCACAACTGCACTTGAATACAACTCATGAAAGATTTTGTCGGGGTGAGTGCTGTGGGTTAACCTCGGTGGGCAGCGAAGCGCTCGCTTTCCCCCCTACCCCCAGTGAGACAGAGGGAAGAGGAAAGGATGAGTAAAAGCAAGAAAGCTTGGGGGTCAAGATAAAAATTGTTTAATAAGTGACAGACGAAGTGGAAGAAGAGGGAAAGAAAACAAAACAAGTGATGCAAAGGCAACCATTCACCACCTCCCACATGTAGACCGATGCCCAGCCAGTTCCCAAGCTAAGGGTAGTTAATGTCCCTCAGGCCCCCCCTCTACCTTTCTGTTGCTGAGCATGACATTACACGGCATAGACTATCCCTTCGGTCAGTTTGGGTCATCTGCCCAGTTGTGTCCCCTCCCAACCCCAATTTATTCACTGAGGGGGCAGAGTGACAGACAGAGAAGGTCCCGACGCTGTGCAAACAGTGCTCAGCAACAGCTAAAACATGATGAAGAAAATTAACTCCATCCCAGCCAGACACAGTAGAGTAAGACATGTTCCCCTTGTAAAGTGGGGATTTCTCCTAAGCTATGGAGTTCATGAAACACTTAAACGTGTGGGGACACCCTAAGGTCTGGGAGACCCTTCCCAGTGCATTGTTGAGACCTCGTCCTTCAAAGAAAAAAAGAAAGAAACAAAAGAACCCAGATAAGATGGTCTACTCTGTTGACTTTTTTTATGGCTCCTGTGGCCACCAGCATGACCGTGACAGCAAAATGAAGGCTATTAATTTCTACTCAAAGAATTAAAACAAAAGATTATACAGTTAAGTCAGAAACAATCGGCTCCAACCCCTACTGCTGCCAGTGGGCAAAATTCCCATTGGCTTCACATGTTGCCAAATCTTATGTTATTGTAATGGTCAGTGTCCCACTGAACTGCTTCAGTCAGACCGTCCTCAGAAGCAGGGCAGTTTTGGGAGGTTTACAAGGCTAAGTCTTGATTCCTCTCGCTTCAGCGGATAAGCTTGAAAACACGAACAGAGACTGCCCAGAAAACCCATTTGTTATTCTTGAAAAATGTTGTGTTCCTATGCCAGCTATCAGTCTCAAGAGGCCAGCTTGTGCCTTCTGAACATCTGAAGCTGGCAGTACTAAAAAACTTTACAAATCTGAGAGCAAACCCGAGCAGTTCTGTCTGCAGCCTGCTTACACATTTTAAAAGAGAAACTGTGTGACACTGCTTATTCACAAAGAAAGCGTGGAAGGTCTACCCAGACGTGCTTTTAATTATTGTTGATACTGAAATTTAAGCTTTGATGGTCCATCCCTATGGCACTACTCAGTGGCAGAACAACATTGTTATTCTTAAGGCGCAGTAGCTTTCAGTTATGCAAGCAACAAACGAAGCATAACGATCTGGGGAGCTCAAATTAAAATAGTGGTGAAAAATAAGCATCCTCCTGTTTCCAGGAAATCTGATTTCTAAAGACTTTTCTCATTCTTATTAAGCAGAGGAATAAGTAATCTTTCCTTCTTCCTCCCCCTTAGCCTAACAGGCAGACATTACCAATTGGCAACAGGTAGGGAGAGAAAAAGCCCAACAACGTGTCTAAACTGTGGTTGAGTGACAACTAAATACATACAGCATTCAAATGATCCGTATTTTCCCATCAGCAAACCTCTGGGCTCTCATTAGCTCTTTCCCAACAAGAGCACACCATCTCTGACAGCATGGTGCCACCAAGAAGGAATTGCAAACCTCTGGGCTCTCATTAGCTCTTTCCCAACAAGAGCACACCATCTCTGACAGCATGGTGCCACCAAGAAGGAATTGCTGTGTCACCCCAACCTGCTACACCCCTCCTGCCATGTGCCCACCACTGGCACCGTTGTTCCAGGCAGCCCTGGACCCAGCAAAAGGACACTGCATACAGGTCTTCCAAACGACACCTTCAGTATGTCCTGTTATAGATGTGATACCATAAGTTGGCAAAATGATAACTCTCTCAGACTCGGTTTGGAGTTTTGGAAAGCAGGCGTTCTTTATTGTGGTGCTGGGCACACAGGGGATCGCTCCACCTCATATGTGCACCCACTTCCTCAACTACAAAGATTATCTGCAATCCAAATATACATATTCATTAGATTTCCCAGAAAATGATTAACATATTCATACTATTTCCCAGAACTCATTAATATAGGTAAATGCCCTTGACACATGCGCATTTATGCCTACTGGTGGTCTCCCAGGGCTCTCTGGTGGTCATCGATAGTCTTCCTCACTGTGTCCACTGACTGAACTCGATCTTTGCGCATGCTCTGTTTGCCCTTTGGCTTAATTACACGACATTTAATTACACAAAACTAGCTCATTCTAACATATCCTCCTTATCTACTCTATTCAAGGATACTGTGTCTCAAGAGTTGCTTTTATCTACCCAAGCATAGCACCTGTTCGACCTATCTGGTCGTAAAACATCTCGAAATTTGGCTGCATTGCTCTAGGGAGGGAACCATATGTCCTTCAACTTGGTATCAATCCCTCCTTTTCTTTTGAGGAATTGTAGCTGTTTGACTTGGTATCAGACATATGTGAATGTCAGGGCAGGCCCAAGAAAAGAGAGGAGAAATATAGGATGAGAAGGCTGTAGTAGGCCATAACCTGAAGAGGATTTGCTCTGCCTGTTAGCCAGTTTTATTCGCTTTCCTGACAACACCACCAGCTACCAAAGACATATTTAGAGAACAGAGCCTCCTTTGAATGCATATAAGCATAACCCTGACAGTGAAAAGCAGAAAAAATGTACTCCTTCCAAGTGCTTTGCTTTTCCAGCGAATGCTGAAATGGCGAATGAAAAATCTTGAAATCACCCGTACTTTCAGAGGAGGCCTGGGAGAAATGGCAGAGTCAAAAGTACAAGTTCTGGAACCAGGATGAACAGGTTATAACTGACCAGGGTGTCGGTAGACACATTAGGAAGCCTCATGCAGAAGAGGGGAAAGAAGCCGAGATTTAGGCACGGCCATCCTCATGGATCTGTTTAGTCTGGAAAAAATTGTAGTAGTATTTGTGATTATCTGAATATTTTAATCAAATGTTGAGCCAGTATCTCATGAAGAAAGTGTTCAGCCCTTGTAAAATATGTCAGCTCATCTTGGAGAAGCTGGCCAACTCAAATGAAAGGCCTATCATATAGATAGCTTCTCATTAGACATCCCTATCGTTAGGGATAGATTCTAGATAGGGATAGCCTACCATTAGATAGATCCTCACCCTGCCTATGAAACAAAAAAGCCTCTTCTGTAACAAGCCACCTTGCCAGACTCATACCAGAGCTTGGAAGTGCAAGATCCTTCTCTCTCAGTAAAAGCCAGCACCACCTTGAAAACAAAGAATAAGATTCTAGAGCAAATTTGAAACAGATCGGGGCAAGCAAGAGCAGCGTAGTGATAGCTTCTTGTCAGTGTACGTTGCCCTGAACTTGGCACAAATTGAACCAAATGAAGTTTCTTTATTGCTTGTGAGCCCTATGGCTGGCCGGTGTCTTATGCACCACAGTACTCCAGAGGTGAAGACAGCATGCATCTCTGCAGCTGCGCTTGCCTCTAGAAGAACAAAGAAAATTATTTCCTAGGTAAATGAATAGAGAGAAAAGTGTATCGGGTTGTTTCAGTCTGAACTGGAGACCTGAACACAATCTTCATAGCTGGAAAAAAACAACGCTAAACACCACTTACAGAGTTTTTCTAGCCCGGACACCCTTCCCTCCTAAGTGTTCAGCCAGAAATAGTACTAGAGGAACTCAGCCTACCTTTTCATAGCTCCACCAGTGCAGTACCACACTGAATCACTGCATCTTGCTAGTGCAAAGCACGTCTCACTCTTGAGATGGGATTCTTACCAGTACTGGGTCTAGCGTGCAAGCACTATGTCCGTATTTTGAAAGACAGCTGTGAGAATTCTCAGTTCTGGCTGTGCTTTCAAGTGATATTAAATGGCTGCTGGTGCACCAAACGAGGCAGAACATACCAGGCTGCTCTTGATTTCATACCGAACATCCCCCGGAAACGTGCTCTGTCGTAAACTGATGACTGTAGGGCACAAGCGTTGTCAGAAACAAGACATACGCCCTTATCAACATTTGGCAAACACACCCCAGGATATGATTAGCGCAGACATCTCAATGGCCTGTTAATACCTCAAATGCTATGTACAAACCAGATAAGGAAGAGATGCGCGCAAGTTCTGGGTGAAACAAGGAGCACAGGCCGAATATAAACAGAAGAAAACTCAAGCCCTGGCCTGGGACCCTGCTCTGGGCAGGGCGGGCCTGAACAACCTCCTGAGTTCCTCCCTCTCCAGATTACCACTGTACATTGGTTTCTATTTATGCAAATTGTTATAAAGCAATTACTACAAATAACAAAGTCCAGCTGCCTGACGTCTCCAGCTAGCCACATACGAAACTCACGTAGCCGACCCTGCTTAGCAGCTCAGTTCCTCTTCAGATGCATGACCAGCAAACAAGGCCACAGAAACAGGACCCAAACCCGGCCAGAAGTACATGGCCAGCACGGCCGACTCACAGTAACGCAAGCAAAAAACCTCAAGACAAGAACACTATTAAAGTGTTACAAATAAATCCTCAAGAGGAGGGATTTGTGGTTGACTTGCACTTAGGAAAGGTACTACGCCAGGAAGCAACATAGTAAGGAAATGAAAACCAAAAGCACATCACGAAGAACAAGACACCACTTTCCAATTCCTATCCCAGGAAACGAGATGGGTGCACCCACTCCAGGACAGCAGCTCTGTACGTGCTTTATGCCGGGAGCGGTCCCTGGGAAACTGGAGTTTTACATCCATAAACAGGGCAAAAGAAACCTGACAGACTGGCTCCTACAGACCACCTGGGATGTCCTGTGCCTGTCCATAAGGTACCTTCACGTCATTGAAATTACACCGCATTTTGGGAAGCCCCCTAGAAATATCACAAGGAAAAATAACACTCCAAAAAGACAAAAAAAAAAAAATCACAGCTCTCTCTGTTTACAGGCAAGACCTCAACGCATTGCTGATTAATTTGGCAACACAGGTCCTCTCACAAGGCCATGACATATCCTGGATTTAAGGTGGCCATCTAGGAACGTCCTTCCTCCTTCCCTTGCAAGCCGAACCCGCACCGAGCACATGTGGACTAGCTTTCGTTGAAGACCACTTCACAGCTTGCACCAGGAACAGGTTTGGCCTTGCTCCCCAGCACATCCTGTTTTGCAAATTGAAACAAACCAGGCTTTTTTTTTTGCTTTCAGTTTCAAATGATTCACCCCTCTTTGTAACCTACCAGTAACAAGTTATACCTAAGAGAATATGGATGGTTAAGGTTTAGGCTGGGCTGGCCATTAAACGAATGACAGATCATTTCCGCTAGCCCCTCTGCCTTCCCCAGAAGGCGAAGGGAGAAAGAATAAGGGAAAGAGACTTAAGGGTTGAAAAAAAAAACTAAAACAGTTTTAATGAAATATTAACAATAAAAAGAAAAGATAATGATAATAATATTAGTAAGAAAATCGTGAAATATATACAAATATATACAAAACCGATATCAAGCTCCCAGGACGACAATCACATCACCGACAGGCACTGGGACTGGACTCAGCAGCAGAAGGGAACTGGATTCAAGAACATATGGATCAGGACCAAAGGCAGAAGAACAGAAAGAGTCCTCCTCAGACGCCGGCCATTGAAGAAGAGGGGCTTGATCCCTTTGATCCCTCAGCTTTTATACTGCGCATGAGGCAGATGGGATGGAATACCCTGTTGGTCAGTTTTGGGTCACCTGTCCTGTCCACTCCTCCCCGCAGGTGCGACCCCTCTATGCTTTTCCTCTTCTGACCCTCCAATGGGGCACACAACAAAGTTAGCTGCCCTTGGTCGTTATAGGAATGAGTATAAGCAAGAGCCTCTCTGGGTGCCATTCCTTACTATTAACTATAAACATCAGACATTATCACTGCTAGAAGCAGATACTGTCTGAAAAACATACCATTAATTTCAGAGCGTGCACTTAGTTGGAATGGACTTAACTGAAAAGGAAAAGTACTGAAAAGGAAAATTGGTTTTGTTCTATCTCAAATGAGGACAGAAACAAACAGGCTTTTTTTGCTTTCAGTTTCAAATTATTCTCCCCTCTTTGTAATAAGAGTACCAGTAATAAGCTGTATCTATAAGAACATATGGTCAAGGCAAGTTGTGGAGTTGCATTTTCAAGAAAAACTTTGTGTATACGTACTGTCCTGGTTTAACCCCAGCCAGCAGCTAGGACCACACAGCCACTCACTATCTTCTCCCCCTTCCTCCCCAGAAGGGCAGGGAGAAGAGGGAGAAAAGGAAAGGAAAGGAAAAAAAAAAAACCTCATGGGTTGAGATAAAGACAGTTTAATAGAACAATAATGGAAAAGGAAAATTGCAATAATAATAATAATGGTAAAAGAATATACAAAATAAAGTAATACAACACAAGTTGCTCCCACCACCCAGTGACTGGTTGCCCAGCCAGTGCCCAGCAGTGATTGTGGATCCCTGCCCCCCCAGCCAACCCCCATACTAAGCATGGTGGCTGTGGTATGGAATATTCCATTGGCCGGCTTGTTCTGTCTATGCTCCCTCTCAGCTTCTATGGGAAGGTGAAAAAAGTCCTTGACTAATACAAACATCACCTGGCAACAACTAAAACAGTATGCACTATCCACATTCCCAAATCTGAAACACAGCAGCCCCTAGAAAGAAAATTAACTCTATCACAGCTGAAACCAGGACATATACCTATGATTTCCAGTAAACTAAGGAAGGACTTGCATCTCCCATTTCATACACCGAAAAACTGATGCAAAAATGTCTTCGACATTACTATTTTACATTACTGCACCATTACTGTTTTACAAAACAAGAAAACTCCAAAACCTTACAAAACAGTGGAAACAGTTAACCCTGCTTCCTAACCTCTGGAACAACAACAATCTTGAAATCCCGTCTAGCTCAGCCATGCAAGACCTAACTCAGTCCAAGAGGGGAGTGTTGACACTGCTGCAGTTGTTTGCTCAGCCTAGCAATGTTCCTGTCATCAAACAGACCTGACCGGGTAAGAAAGCAATGGCAACAAACAGCCTCAATATTTCCTTTGTATAGATTAGCTCAAGACGGTATCTGGAATGAAGGAAAAAAAAACAAAAAAAAACTAAAAAAAAAAAAACAACCCACCAAAACAAACCACAAACCAAAACATCAAGATTCTGCTAACAGCAAGATTTTCAAGCTTGGAAAGTTCACAGCCAACGCTTGACAAGTTTAATTGCGTTTTGGTAAAAACGCTGGTGGGAAGCACTCCCTCTTGCACGTTTTCACGGGAAAGCAAAGCCTCTTCCCGTTTGCAAGAAACCCGCTCTATCAGCCTGGAGTTCATTTTCTGGGCAAAAAAAAAACCACACGAAGAGTGACGAGAGATCTTTTTGCTTTTTTTTTTTTTT
>VUYV01000370.1:47070-63233 GCA_008711295.1 Anarhynchus alexandrinus | reverse complement strand
CCCCCCGAGCCTCTCACCCCCTTTTTTTTTTTTTTTTAATAATAATCATAATAAATAAATGACGCAGCAGTGTCTTCAGCGTACGTGGAAAATCAGCGGTCGTCCCCGCCTCAGTCACCCCTTCATCCTGAGGCGCGTCACTGTCACCGCTGGTTTCTCAACACACACACACCCCCGCCCCGGTCAGAGGAAGCTGCTACTGCTGTGGTCTTCCCCGGAGTGAGGAAAACCCCGGGAGTAAAGGCTTCTCCTGTTGTAACGTAATTGTTTCCTAATTCATTATTTCCTGTTGTCTTTTCACGCCGGGGAAAGCGGATCAATAAGCCAAAGATTAACACTTCATGAAAGATCCTTCAGTAATTCACTTTTCTGTGAACCGCATTTTTAATGGGGTTTTCTTCTGTCGTCGAGTACTACCGCCTGCACATCTTCCTCGTATAAAAAAAATGAATTTCTGCTAACCGTCTGTCGTCTGCTCTGAGTTTTCACATAAATTATCCCGCTCCCCAATTAGGGACCGGAGGAACAAAGTCACGCTAACCTTAGCGTGGGTGTTTTTATCAGTTGGCTCCAAGTGGAGCACATCAAAATGATCGGGCAAAGCCACCTAAAAAAAAAAAAAATAAAAAAATAAAGCAGTCAAAAGTGCAGCCACAGTTGTTGTTTCGGAGCTGCATCGAGATGAGGTGGGAAAACTGCATGTGTAATCTTGTTTGTTAAATGACTTAAAGAAATCAAAGTCCACGGGTGCGATTTTGCAGCTCTTATTCAGGCAAAAGTGCTTGTGTGAATCAACAGAATGTTGAGAGGAATGAGTGGCTGATGGGGACTAAAGTATCCGGCATTTCATGTAACCCCCGAACTCCCCATCATTGTTATTTTGGGGTGTTTCACTTCAGTGCAGAGAAACAAAGGACCAACCCACCTCAATCCTGGCGCAGAAAGTGGAAAACACTGATTTTTTTGGCTCGGAAGGAACTCTGACTTCAACGCTGGCACAACAAACAGCCTTCGCTACATCTTTGCAAGCCATGGAATGGTTTGTCAAACCAGTCACGAGGCAGAAAACGAAACTTGCGTGGTTTTATTTTTTAACTCAGCTGTAAAAACGAAACTTGGCAGCTCGTAAGCCTTTCGCCGGCATGTGGCGGGGCGTTCCCTTCTCGTGCAGAGCACAATATTTCCAAAAGCTGCCTCCCTGCCACGCACACGCATTGCCAGTGAATTCCTGACTCTGCGAATTATTGCGTTTCCTGATGCTAAATGCGTGGAGAAGGAACAGAAACTGGAAAGGGCGGTCCTGGGTGGGGAGGCAGAACCGCATGTCAGCATGCGCAGACACACAGACAGGTGACCAGTAGGGTGGATTGGCTGATAACGGGGTTCTTTGGCGCAGAAGAAGGAGCACTGGGAGGAGGTGGTCATAAAGTCCAGCAAGGCAGCCTAAAATGATGTATAAAGCCCTTTCCACCTATCTTCTACACCTCTTCTCTTGCAACTGTAGAGTAGAGGAGTTGGTGCAGGTACATTTGCAAGGGAAAATGTTTCTTTCGGATGGGGGAGTGAGTAACAGATCCTTCCACTTCCTTGTCACTGCACGCAAGAACCCGTTCATCAGAGCTCATGATGGGTGATACACTTTTAAAGTCAAGCAAACATCCTGAAATAATCACCCTGGTAGAAGCTGCAGCTTGGATGCCTCCATGAAACCACACCTACGCCACAAACTTTTGCCCTCATAGCTGTAATAGCTGGGCTGCATCAAAATCAGCGTGACCAGCAGGTCGAGGGAGGTGATTCTGCCCCTCTACTCCGCTCTTGTGAGACCCCACCTGGAGTACTGCATCCAGCTCTGGAGTCCTCAGCATAGGAAAGACGTGGACCTGTTGGAGCGGGTCCAGAGGAGGGCCATGAAGATGATCAGAGGGCTGGAGCACCTCTCCTGTGAGGACAGGCTGAGAGTTGGGGTTGTTCAGCCTGGAGAAGAGAAGGCTCCAGGGAGACCTTATTGCTGCCTTCCAGTACTTAAAGGGGACCTACAGGAAAGAGGAGGACAAACTTTTTAGCAGGGCCTGTTGCAATAGGAAAAGGGGTAATGGCTTTAAACTAAAAGAGGGGAGATTTAGACTAGATATATGGAAGAAATTTTTTACACTGAGGGTCCTGAAACACTGGTGCAGGTTGCCCAGAGAAGTTGTAGATGCCCCATCCTGGAAACATTCAAGGTCAGGTTGACTGGGGCTTTCAGCAACCTGATTTAGTTGAAGATGTCTCTGCTCATTGCAGGGGGCTTGGACCTTTAAAGGTCCCTTCCAACCCAAACTATTGTATGTTTCTATGATTCTATTGAGCTGCGTCCATTGCACGGAAGGGATGGGCCTTGGCACAAGGCTGATGCTAGAAATCATGCTTTTTAGCTCTGCTACTTTTTCAATGACGGGAAAACCTCACCTCGAGGGGAAGAACACCCTTCATACCACAAAGAGAGTTGCAGCGTGTGTCAATTGCCTTTGGCCATGCCGAGCTTGAGTGAGCTACTACACCAACAGCTCTTGCTTTCCTGAGCAGCCAGCATCTCCCGGCTCCTGAGAGAACAGCCCCGAGCCCAGGTCAGATAGTACCACATCTTACCAGAGACCTGTGTCTGGTGGGATGCAGACTCAGCTCCCAACCGAAGGCACTACATTATTGTAGAGGCAACATGCACCCAACACTGACACAACCTGGACTGGTAAATCGACATTGTTCTCTCCCCCTCGAGGACCCGAGCAAACTATACCATACATCAGAGCACTGGGGACATCAATCAGCTTTAAGGGCCCTGACCAACCTCACCTGGGTCACCCCCCCAGCCCATGGGCCTGGGTGAACATGGCGCTGTGTCTGACCCTGGTTCCCCTCACTGGGCCCGATCCTGACTCCCACCCAAAGGTTGACATCCCACCCTGGCCTCAGCCTGTCCCCATCCCCGTGGAGCTGCCTGATGCCCTGGGCTGAGGTCTGCCCCACAGCCTGCCCAGCTCCCTCACTGGTGGTGGGACAGACCCTGGCTGGGGCAGCCCCTGCCTGGCCAGTCCCCTGGGCATCCCCGTGTCTCTGCATCCCTTGGAGAGCAGCTGGCCCTTGCTGCTCCCTGACACCATACACAGAACAACATGTTTTTCCTGGTATAACTGCCCCGCAAGAGAGAGTTAGTCAACAATAATACACTGGCCATAAATGATGCAGCACAGCTATTACAGCTATGAGGGCAAAAGTTTGTGGTGGAGGTGTGGTTTCGTGGAGGTATCCAAGCTGCAGCTTCTATCAGGGTGATTATTTCAGGATGTTTGCTTGACTTTAAAAGCATATCTCCAAACTGACGTAGTAACACTGGTGATGAACTTGTGCTTATCCTTGTTTATTTCTCAGGTCAAGAAACTTGTCCCAGAGAAATCAGGTACTTCAGAATAATAGGTTTAAAAGAACTTTTAGTGGAATCTTAAGCACATAATAAATAAAGGATAATGTAACACAGCTAACGGCAAATACATGTCTATTTTATTATTTGGCTTCTAGTTGCCCTAATGCTGAAAAATCCCTTCATATCTCTCCTGTCTAGTGTATCTTGCCTATTATCCTTTCCTGTTACTCCATTTCCTTAAAGCCTGACTGCTTAACCTTGCCTGTGTCAGCATCATATAGGCTGGTATACTTGTAAACCACCCAAACGTCTATCAAGACATTTTATAGCCCTCCAAGAAGAGGTCAATATCATTGTACGAGCAGTTGTCAGTGACTCACACACAATTATTGGTGTTCTTTGCCACACAAGGGGGTTTGGTCCTCCTGTGTTTGCCACCAGCACAGTGCACAGCCGATTTCTGGTGTTATTGTTTATACGCTTAAAGCACTTGTGGCACAGTGTGTCCTAAGCTGGGACTGGAGTCCTGTGACAGCAAGCACTGTGTATCTCGTTAGGAAAGCAATATAACCTTTTACGCCACAAGGCCTGTTGTGCGTGGAAGGACTGCTCTCGGGATGTCTCTTAGCTAGACTTTAACCTGGCTATTGATAACAGCATTACAGAATCACAGAATCACAGAATGATCAGGGTTGGAAGGGACCTCTGGAGATCATCTAGTCCAATCCCCCGCCAGAGCAGGGTCACCTACAGCAGGTTGCACAGGACGGCGTCCAGGCGGGTTTTGAATGTCTTCAGAGTGGGAGACTCCACAACCTCTCTGGGCAGCCTGTTCCAGTGCTCTGCCACCCTCAAAGTAAAGAAGTTCCTCCTCATGTTTAGATGGAACGTTTAGATGGAACTTCCTATGTTCAAGTTTGTGCCCATTACCTCTTGTTCTGTCACTGGGTGCCACTGNCTTTCACTCCACAAATTTGCTTTGATGCTACTTCATTACTGGCTGTCACGGTTTAGGCCAAATCAGCTACTGGGGACCTGAGGGACCCCAGATGGGACCGACAGATGCTCCCCTCTACCCCTCTTCAAAGAGAGAGGCAGAGGAGGAAAAAGAGACTTATGAGTTTAGAAGGAACTAAACAACTTTAATGAAATATTAATAATAAAATAAAAAGAAATAATGAAAAATATATACAAAACCGTATCAAGCTCCCGAGATGACAGTCATGACAACAGCTGGCATTGGGCCAGTCCCAGACTGGACTCGGTGACGGACGGCAACTGGATTCCAGATCTGCATTCAGGATCGGGATCACAAGCAGACGAACGGAGTCCTCCTCAGACGTCAGCCATTGAAGGAAGAGCCCTGACCCTTTGATCCATCAGCTTTTATACTGAGCATGAGGCAGATGGGATGGAATACCCTGTTGGTCAGTTTTGGGTCACCTGTCCTGTCCGCTCCTCCCTGCAGGTGGGACCCCACTATGCTTTTTCGCTTCTGACCTTCCAGCGGGGCAAACAACAAAGTTGGTTGGCCTTGGGTGTTATAGCAATAAGTATAAGCAAGAGCCTCTCTGCATACCATTCCTGGGCATCAGCTATAAACATTGGTCTTATCACTCTGAGAAAGTGAACATTGTCTGCACAATATGCTGTTAATTTCAGTAGTTAGAAGAGGCCCAGCTAAGAAGCAGAGTTACTGAACAAAATTGGTTCTGTTTTACCACAAACCAGGACACCCCTCAATCTTCTTTTCTCTAGACTAAAAAGACCAAAGTCCCTCAGCCTTTCCTCATAAGAAAGATGCTCCAGTCCCCTAATCATCTTTGTAGCCCTTTGCTGGACCCTCTCCAGCAGTTCCCTGTCCTTCTTGAAATGGGGAGCCCAGAACTGGACACAGTACTCCAGATACAGCCTCACCAGGGCAGAGTAGAGGGGGAAGATGACCTCCCTCAACCTGCTGGCCACACTCTTCTTGATGCAGAAAGAAGCATTAAAGTTGCAGAAGCATAAGACTCACTTAGCACTGCACAAATAGTTACCTTCCTTTACCATCTCCTTTTACGGCTGCTAAACAATTTGGAATAACGCAGTTCAAGACTGTTTACATGAAGTGTAGTCACCCCTGCGAGAGCAGTTCAAATAGCACTACAAGAGGCAGAAACTGAGCCAAGTGAGCAATGAAGAATGGGTAGGGAGAGCAATAGGTGTGTCCAGGGTAAAGAAACATGCTCCTTCTGCAGCTGTCATCTCAACCTATTTGTTTTGGAGGCAAAATAGCTGGGCAAGGGGCAGTGGGGGCAAAGGAGGGTAGAGAGAAAGGTGGAGAACAGAGAAGAAGATGAGGGTTTTGGGAAAGGCACTCCCTAAAGGTCACTGGTACAGGCTGGGACTGGTGAGTCTCCCCAGCAGCAGTACCTGAAGGAATCTGGAGAAAGGGCAACCAACAGCTGGTAGCAACAGGAGAAACAAAAACACAGGTCTTGTCGTCAGAGATGAGTCATCCTGGGAGAAACACATAATAATAATAAAAGAAAGACACATACTTTTGTACTCTCTTGTTTTGAAGTAAAACCATAAATTTACCCCAGTTCTAGTTCAGGTAATTTTGAGCCAGTAACTTCAGATCCATGTCCCTGTGCTCCCATACCAGTATGTTCTAATGGGGTCCAGCCGCCTACAGATGGTGTGATATGGGAATGCCAAAACCCCTGAGATAACTAAGGTTGCATGAAGCCAGTCATGAAAATAACAGCAGCAATGGGCCATCAGCTGCTTTGGAGCATGAAGGCAAAGTTTTAATCAGCAAAGAACATGTCCATCTACAACACCAAGGACTGGATGGGATTTTAGCAAGAGAGAGTGGCATTGAGCCTTACTTCACATGAAAGAGAGGTGACAGGCTTGATGACAGAGAGGGAGAGGAATGCTCCGAGGAAGAGGTGCCCAAAGGCCAAGAGATGTTTGCGCATCAGGAAATCAGTCAAGAATCCACACAGGCTAACCAGGACAACTCACTCAAATACATTCCCATCCAGGTCCCAGCACCAGCACACTCGTAGCTGCACACCAGAAAAGATTGGCAGGATTTTCTGTGTTTGTTTTTGTAATGAGTCCGTGCCAAGTTTTAAGCAAGAGGTATTTGTTTTTACTGCCAACAGTGGGCACCGCCATGAGGAGGGAGCAAACAGCTTTTCCAAATTCCTCTTCTCCCCTTATGTCATTCAGCCTCTCAAAACCAGCTCATGACAGTGACTACTAAAAAGGACAGCTTCTGCCACCCATCCTGCAGAGGACCTTCCAATGGAGCCAGGGTGATCCCCTCCACCCCAGGGGCACAGCGTGGCTGGCGTGGCCACTCCTGTACAAAACTGAGCACCCCTGTGTTGGTTCCATCTATGAAGGACACTCCCTTCACCTGCAGGACTGCTTATTTGGTGAGTATCTAGACTTTTGCCTTGTTCTGGTGTTGCTGGCAGGATTTCTCCTCCTGACGTACTTACTCCTTACCAAGCGCTATACCCCACCTTCTCACTCACACAGGAAGTGGTGAAAAACAGATTGCGTTTGTGTCTATTCCGGTTTGTCAAGAAAAGGAGCCTTTAACTGCAAAAATGCACATCTGGTTTAACATTCACTGCCATACTACTAGAGGAAGCTGAGATATACTCTGGTTACCTTCAAAAGTGGCAGGGATCTCTTTAATTTGAGGTCTGAATACCACTTATTCAAATGTCTCAGCAAGCTTTCCACAGTACTTTCAACTCTCACAGGCTTACAAACCTATTAAATTATAGCACAAGCAGGCAACAAATTCTGAATTACATGCTGCAGATGACGTTAAAAAAAAACCCAAAAAAACAACAACCAAAACCACCCCTAAAAGTCCCAGAAGTCTCTGCAGAATGTGATGCAAATTTTATGCAATTCTGTAGGTCACTGTGGTCTGCTGGTTACGTGGCTCCTCTGAACAACAGACACGTATTGCAGCACAGGGTCTCCCCCTGATTGGACATGTAGCTATTTGCTTTGGACTTTTTTTTTTGCCATTGGGAGAAAGGTCTCTCCGTGCAAGTGAAGCTCAAAAGTGAAAATGTGGCAGAGCTTCAGCTGCCCATTTGCCCTCCGCTAACATAAAAGCTTCTTTTAACCTCTTGTGATTCCCCTCACCTTCCTCTCTCTTCCCCCCTCCCAATTATGGCACAGTAAGAGAGTAAACCACATGCAAACCCCAGGTCATTTTTATTCAATTACTGATGTCGGTGTAGTCACCGCAGTGGTACAAACCTCAGTGCAGCCAAAACCCTGTATGTGTTCTCAGCTGACTGAAGTCCACGGTGCTTTTGCTACTCTTTGGTATCCACTGAAGAGAAACGAAATATCCTGAGAACAGCAGTGGTAAAAAAATTCCCAGACCCTGCCCAGTAACTGAATAGTTACACATTTGCTAAAATATGACTTCTAAATTTTAGAGCATGCAGGTCACTGACTGGAGGTGAGGGAGTGTGGTTTATCCTCTGTTGCACTTCTTTCTGGAAATTAAGCATTTTGATTCTTTTCTCTCATTTATTTTACCTTAGAAAGTTCAGGAATGTAGAGGTCATTAGAGAGCTCTTGGCTCAAGACTCAGATGTCCCTCAAGAGCTAGTTCATCTACCAAGGGAAAGGCTAAGGTATTGAAACTTCAGCATATGTATCTTGTCCACGCTTGCAAGGTATTTAAATTAAAGAGCAAAATCAACATGGGGCTTTTTCATTCTCTAGTAATCACAGTAAAAATTAGGTTAAAACATCCCTAGTATTTACTGCCAAAGAAAATATTAGAAAACAAACACTTTTCCCTGCAGTCCAATCATGCAATAATCACAGAACCATAGAAGAGTCCAGGCTGGAAGCAGCCTCCAAAGATCACCTGGTCCAACCTTTGGTGGGAAATGGAGTGTAGATGAGATAATCTAGCGTCCTGAGCAGTTGCATCTTGGAAACCTCCAGGAATGGGGGCTCTACCGCATCCCTGGGGAGGTTGTTCCAGTGATTGATTGTTCTCACTGTACAAAATTTCTTTCTTATATCGCAAGATGAGGACACCTGTATATAATTTAAAATATGTTTATTCTTCAATTTATTTCCATTATTATGTAATAATTCTATATAGTTAATATAGTACTTTTAAGTTCATCTTAAGCTTCCCCTAACTGAGACTATGCCAAAAGAACTGATCTTTCAGAATACACTAAATCCCAGAGGAAAAAAAAAAAACAGTGACAGAATACATACAGTGTTATGCAGTAGTATTACACCATCATACAGAAGTTGCCATCCAGAGCTCACAAAGTGTTTTATAAAGATAAGTCTTATATGCTGCAGAACGCACAGTCACATGGAAAATAAGTTACAAAAGCGAAGGAAAAAAATAGGGCTTTTGTTTCATACTTCGTGACTGGCCCAGAAGATTTTTTTGTTTCAAAGGAAAAGATAAGTAGAATATCAGAAAAACTAGCATCATTGTGAACAGTAGCTTGGAAAAATCTAAACACTGTGGAACGATGCAGTTACTGTAATGGGAAAAAAGGGAAAAAAAAAGTTGGCATAAATTTGGTCTCATAAATTCCATCTTTATACCATTTTAGGAACATGGAAAATGCTGCCTTTGTATCGATATGTGATTAATTTACATAAGCGTTCTGCTTGTGACAGTTTTTAATGTCAGATGAAGAGAAGAGATAACAAGTAATGTTCTGGTGTGTTTGCAAAGGACAATTACAGAATGCTTTGCCTACAGCAGTGCTCTTCCTAAGAATCTGGAATAAGGACTTAGTCTGCAGCCAAGTAAATACCATTTTTGCAATTACAAGTGAAAAGCTGAGGGATTTGCACCAGCTTGACAGGGCAGGATCTCAGCACTTGCCTGGGTTATGTTGGCCTAAGCTAATTTTGCCTTATTTTAGCAGTGATAGCAATTATCTAGGGGTCAGGTTGCGTTTAGGTTAGGTTTAATTTATTGTGACAACATGTAGTTGGTTTTTGTTGACTGTGTTATCTGTTATCCTAGAAGAAAATGGCAGGTACAGGAATCAAAAATGGAGTGGTACCAGAGGTCCCAGGCTATGACCACAAACAACAGCCATCATTAAAGGGGGATAATCTTCTTAAACCAGTTTAGATATAAAAGAAAGAACAGATAACTGGACAATTGAGGACCAATGAAGAGCAAGTTCACGTACACAGATAGCATTAAAAGAATATACAGAAATAAAACCAGGCAGTGCCCAAGACCAAGGAGGAAAGGACTTCCACCCTGGCACCAGCCTCCTCCCAGGGAAGAACCTGGGACGCTGGTTTGTTGGTGGCACCTTCTGCAGCCTCCCTGCCTGTCCACGCGGGCACCCAGGGGGGACGCGGGAGGAGGGAGCACGACACCAGAGAAAGAGGGTAGGTACCAGGAAGATTTTTCTGTGTAACTACTTTAACTGTACCAGTGAGACTTCCCTGTATTAATCTCAACTTTGAACAGTATTGCCACTGGGCTAACATTAATGCTTGGTTGATTAGAAGGTCAATAAATGCTTAATTTCATATATACAGTGTGTTCCACTTCATCTGTAAGACTTGGAGTGTAACAAGTCTTCAGCTTGTACAGCAGAGTAATTTTTTTTTTTTTCCCTAGGAAATGCAACTATAGATGTTTTAAGGTCCATATAAATAATTGCCCGTATTCTAGGTAAAGAAGTGATATTATGGTTAACATACTGACAAAAAGAATGAACTTTGGTTCCAAATTCTATCAGGCATGTCCTATAGGGCCTTGCATGAATCATCCTGCTCATCTGGGTCCTTCAGGGTCCTGTAAAATAGACGTAATAATAATTCCTTATCTGACAGGACAGCAAGCACAGGGTATGATGAGGGGATATAAGTACATAGCACATGGCCTTCAAAGTTATTTTCTTATCATGAGCTTCCAGGCCCTGCTTTCCTTCAAAACTCATAAAAATGCACTATAAATGAGGGTTAAAAATCTTAATTGGGGCAATATTTTCCACCAAAAACTCCTCTTCTAGCAAAATCTGAGGCTACGTATAAAGGCATGTGACACAGTCTTGAGCAACTCTCCTACTTGTAGAAGCACATTTTCACCTAGCCCAGAACCATGACATACCGACTCAGAATATAATTACTTCAGTTTAACAAGTGATCCTGTGTCAGGTGAGCAACGGTAACCGTCTTGAATTATATATGGGATAATTTGATTTCACTGGAACACACGTCTGATGCCTTTTTTTTTTGTCTTGGGGTGTGGGGGGGTTTGCGTGTGGTTTTTTTTTAGGTAGACACTGCATTAACTTGGAGCAGTTCCTTCTCTGTAAATAGGTTTATTTTAACATATCAGCGCTACTGCTGTTGGTATTGATGTATAGCCGACCATCGTAGCACAAATTTTGTGTTAATGTGTTATTCTGTATCCTAAAGCTGCGTGAAATTTTACTGCAAGGTGAGTAGGTCTGCCCTCAGCAATGGTAAGGGTTAAAAGAACCGCCTGGACACTCCGGGTGCCTGTCAAGGCAAGCTGAAAAGAACCAGAGGTCTGTGAATCAAGGTTATTTGGTTTGCATTCTTGCAGTTATCTCTCTCTAGCCAACTGGAGAGACAGTTTTAAGAAACTGTCATAAACTTTGCTGCTGTTTGGCAGTAAAAACTGTAGAGAAGGGTGAAAGATAACGTTGCGCATTAACATGCACATCAAGGAAAATTATTTAAAGGCAAACGAGAAGACATTTCCAAGAACTGGAATATCACCTATGGAAAAAGCTGTTTCTTGCAAGGAATTTTATAAATGTACTGGTGTAGAAAAAAAACCTAAAACCTAAACATTACTGGAATGCTGCTCAACTTGCTTCTCTTTAAAAAAAAAAAAAAATCAGTCTCTTTTGCTCAAGTAATCCTCATCTTTTAACCTCCTATTCTGCTTCAGCTGCAGTCTAAATCCCTCAGAATTTTAACCTTTTAAATTGACTTCATCACTCTTCAGTCCTTTCTCCAGTGTAGCAGGTCTCTGCCTTTTTGTAGCCTTGCTTCATGTTACAGGGTGTAGTATTGGGTTCTTGTTTTGTAAAGGAGAAGACAATATTATGCCAACCAGGATTTACTCGTTTTCCCTATGCTACAAACCCACGCTCCAATTCTTTCTTAAACCTTATTTACTATTTCTTAATACTCCCTTTTGATTGCTTAAGCCAAATAAAGCAACGTTGACTTTGAAGGGGTCGCTAACAAGTTACAAATAAGTTAAAAACTGTTTTCTGAGCTTCTTAATACATTTGAGTTGGAATAGTAAGTGCGTGCTGCAGGTAAGTGGGTAAGACTTGAAAATGCTATGCAATATAGTACATTAAGATTATCAGACCCAAAACTAGACAGAACTTTGCATTAAAAAAAAAATTTAAAAAAGATTCTATAATAACAATCAAAGAATTCAAAATCTGTATTGTTTACTGGCACTCAGGCCACCTCCTCTCAGCAGTGAGAAAGATTTTGATAAGACTGCAGCTCTTCCCCCTCCATTATATTTTTCTTTTTAATTAAATGGTCCTCTACATCTCCAAGGGAAAAACTCACTACGTTTCTCTAGTGACTGTGGGGCTGTTTCAGTGTCATGTGTTTCTAAGGAAATCGTTCTTGCTTTCTGAAATTTCTTAGCATTGATTGCTAAATATATCAGCTTTCCTCTTTGGGATCTTAAAAAGCGTTAAGATTCCAACAGGCTTTTTTCATTCCTTCTTCACCACTTCCGTTGCCCTGACACCACTCATGAGCCCTGGCATCAAAAAACACTGGTTAAATCTTCCTAAATTATTCAAAATGAAATCTAGATCATTTGTTTTCGATTTGCTTTAATAAAAACAAATTCATATATTCTGTATCCTTTGAGTTTAAAAAAAAAAAAAGGAAAAGAAGTATTTTACCATGACACATATGTCTCAACCAGGCTTTTTTCTCCAGTAAATTATTTTTAGCGCTTAAGTTGTTAGTGATGTTTCCCTTTTTTAACAGATTCTCACACAAAACAACAGTTTAATCTTGAATGTGTCGGAGCAAAGCTTGTAAGGTAGGAACAGGCGGGGCTGACCTCCAGTTGGGTCAGCTGTGATACAAACATGAAAAAGACTTTTGATGGCTACTTGCAGCCAAGCAGAGAAATGGATTTCTTCACATCAGATTCAGCATGGAAATGGGGATTTAGGCACAGACCCCACAAGATTTTAAAGCTTCATGGAAGCAACATCCAGTCAAATGAACTGCATCTGCAGTGATGCAAACTGTAACACGGGTATAAATAATAAAAGGTGGAAATTTTCCTCCTGGCTGGTCTAGGGCAGACACTGACAGCGCAAATAGCTGTCAGCAACAACACGGACAAGGAAGAGTTGGAGGAAATGTGTTTTGTCTCAGATTGTACACCGAGATCAAGCACATAGATGTCTTCTTCTTTCCCACTCCCGTTTCCAGCTGCTCTAGATAAGGCTTGTGGCAGACTGCCCAAGGCCACAGAAACCAGATTCCTCCCCTAGGTTCAGGTCCTGGAGCAGAGCCAGGTTCATCTGCTCTGAAGCTCAATGCTCCCCATGCTCCTGATGCTCCCCAGGTGGGTGCAAATTCGACAGCCCTCTCTGTGCCGATTAACCCTTTGCCACCTGCCCCGCTCATGCTAACAGGGGCACTTGTACCAAGGTCCCAAACCTTTTCCCGCGAGCCAAAGAGACTAGGGAAGAGTGGGCTAAAGAAGTGATTGTCCCACTGTACTCGGCACTTGTGCGGCTGCATCTTGAGTATTGTGTTCAATTTTGGGTGCCGCAGTATAAGAAGGACATTGAGGTGCTGGAGAGGGTCCGGCGAAGAGCAACAAAGGTGGTGAAGGGTCTTGAGAATAAGTCTTATGAGGAGTGGCTGAGGGACTTGGGGTTGTTTAGTCTGAAGAAAAGGACGCTGAGGGGAGACCTTGTTGCTCTCTACAACTACCTGAAAGGAGGTTGTAGAGAGGTGGGAGTCGGTCTCTTCTCACAAGTTACAATCAATAGGACAAGAGGAAATGGCGTCAAGTTGCACCCGGGGAGGTTTAGGTTAGACATTAAGAAAAACGTCTACATTGAAAGGGTTATCAAAGACTGGAACAGGCTGCCCAGGGAAGTGGTTGAATCGCCATCCTTGGATGTATTTAAAAGCTATCTAGATATGGTGCTCAGGGTCATGGTTTAGAAGTGAGACTGGTAGAGTTAGATAATAGTTGGACTTGATCTTAAAGGTCTTTTCCAGCCATAACAATTCTATGATTCTGTGATTCTATGAAAGTAAAAGTGCACCATGGCCCAGGTAGCTGTCACTGCAACCAGAAGGTTCAGGAAGCCATGGCCAGGGAGGTGGCAGGGCAGGACTGCTGGCTTCTGCCCAGTTAGTTTTGCCAAGGACAAGTGGGGAACCCGAAGTCAGCCTCTAAAGTGGCTTTTGAGGAGATCTTTTATGCTTGGGGGCACTGCAGGCACCTGTCCATATGGACAGGAATTAGATAGAGTAACACTTTATAGCAGCCATCCTGGTCAGTGCTGAGGACAAAAATGTCCTCACAAGGCAAAGCTCCTTATAGCCAGGTACCACCAGTCCATGTTTCACCCACTTAATCCTTAATACTGAGAAAAAAATGTTTTTGCTTCGTAATTCATACATTCCTTGCAGGGCGTGTATCTTCTCCATGCCCTTGACCAGGGCATGGCTGTGGGCATGGCCATGAGCCTCTTGTTTAAAGTAACACCTGAGAAGGTATACTTTTCAGGATATTCTTTTTTCTTTTTTTTTCCTTCTGCAAAGTGAAAACTGCTTTATTGATTGCTATCAATATTTTGCAATTAATGTATGATCCCAAACATGAAGAGAACGAGAAGTCGCTGAAGTTACGTTACATTAGATGAAGAGGTGGTAATAGTAGAGCATCTTCAACTGGAACGATTTCTGTTTCTTGGCACTGCAGCTACAAGCAACTCATAAATGACGTGAACATACTGTGGTGTTTTACACAGTGACACACCCACTACACTGCTCTGACAAGGCTCTGCAGTGACGCTGCTCTCCTGGAGAAGCTTTCACTTCTCTGGAGCTCCGTTTGCAGCTTGTCTGAGAGACGCGGTGCTTTCTGTGCTCAGGGAAATGCTGTGAAGAGCGGTTTTGCACCAGGAGGTGCTGGTCTGTTACCATCCTGTTACCACAAACAAAGAGAGAATAGTACAGATAATCTTACGTTCCTTTTGATGCCAGGAACCCCGAGTTGTGCAGCACTGAATGGGCCCCCAGTGCACATGCAGACCCTGTCCGCAGAAAGGGCTACCTTATTTTGGCCATTCGAGCTATTGCAGGGTTTTCTTGCCTGAAAACAACTCCGTTCATCATTTCTGCTACCAAACAGAAAGGATGTGCATGTGAGAACTTACTGCTGCATTTCTAGATAAGGGCAAGGTCACACAGGTGGTGTAACTGCTGGTACGGAGGGGGAGCTGCCCACAGGTTCCTCCGGTACAGTGAGCAGAGGTTGTCCTGCAGACAAGGGCCCACAGGCCTGTGGTCCACTAACTCCTTCACGTGCAGCGATCTCCTGGTCAGGATCACTGCAAGAGCCAACAGGATTCATTGCGTCATGCCTATGGTCCTTTCCCCAGCTGCAATCAGGAGGATCTGTGTCTAGCTCTGGAGCACTCAACATAAGGAGGACACGGACCTGTTGGAGTAGGTCCAGAGAGGGCCATGGAGATGATCAGAGGGCTGGAGCACCTCTCCTATGAGGACAGGCTGAGAGAGTTGGGGTTGTTCAGCCTGGAGAAGCGAAGGCTCCAGGGAGACCTTACTGTAGCCTTCCAGTACTTAAAGGGGACCTACAGGAAAGAGGAGAACAAACTTTTTAGCAGGGCCTGTTGCAATAGGAAAAGGGGTAATGGCTTTAAACTAAAAGAGGGGAGATTTAGACTAGATATATGGAAGAATTTTTTTACACTGAGGGTGGTGAAACACTGGCGCAGGTTGCCCAGAGAAGTTGTAGATGCCCCATCCCGGGAAAAGACTCTGGGGAGACCTTATAACAGCCTTCCAATACTTAAAGGGGGCCTACAGGAAAGATGGGAAGGACTCTTCATCAAGGAGTGTAGTGATAGAATGAGGGGTAACAGTTTTGAACTGCAAGAGGGCAGATTTAGATTAGATATTAGGAAGAAATTCCTTACTCTGAGGGTGGTGAGGCACTGGCACAGGTTGCCCAGAGAAGTTGTTGAGGCCCCATCTCTGGATGCTGCCCAGGCCAGGCTGGATGTGGCTTTGAGCAACCTGGTCTGGTGGGAGGTGTCCCTGCCCATGGCAGGGGGGGTTGGAACTCGATGATCTTCACGGTCCCTTCCGACCTAAACCATTCTATGATTCTATGATTTTATGATCTGCATCCTTGTGATGAGGTGACTTAACGGCTTACGGCCGTTACACACACGCAGCGCCGCACGTCCTGCGGCCACACACACACACACACACGCGGACCAACGCGTGCGCTGCAGGCGCAGGCTCCTCAGCGTAACCTCCGCGGCGCCGACGGCCACCCCGTCACAGGGCACGCCGCGCCACCTCCTGCAATGCCTACGTCAGAGCCGCACGGCGTGACGCGCGCTGCAAGCCCGCGCGCAGCGCAACCTCCCGCCGCCGGGCGGCGCGCTGCTCCCCGCCGCGCGCAGGCCTCGCC
>VUYV01000370.1:7400-46885 GCA_008711295.1 Anarhynchus alexandrinus | reverse complement strand
CCCCATCGGAGGCCATTCCACCCCCCCCGCAGCCCCTCCCGGGCCGGGCTCCTGTTAGGGCAGCGATGGCCGGCGTGATCCGGCGGCTGGATGAAGCCGTGGTGAACCGCATCGCGGCCGGCGAGGTGATCCAGAGGCCGGCCAACGCCATCAAGGAGATGATCGAGAACTGGTAAGGCGGGGTCGGCCCCTTCCCGCCCCCGCAGGGCGCTGGGGAGCTCGCAGGTGGGTTGTTTGGTTCGAAGGTAAAGGCTGCCTGGGGTTAAAGTCGCTGCCGACAACTCTCCAGTAAGCGTGGAGAGCTGCACCTGCCCTGTGAGAGCAAGCAGCCCCGTCTGCAGTGGGTTTCCATAACGGGGAGAGGAGGTCTAGTGCTTGGGCCGGGCACCTTCTTAATTTTTGAATTTCTGAGCGGTCTTCATAATTGTTGTGGGTGGTGACTGAGAATAATATACCCCTGTAGTCAGAAGAAAAAGGAAGGTGACAGTCAAGATGTATTTGAAACGGCATTAATTCCAGTTTGAGTGACAAGTCAAATCATCGTTCGTGTGAGGAAAAAATTAAATTTTAAATCAAAGTCAGCTAGTAGCCCTTTATGCTCTTGAAATTGCTGTTCTCTAGAATGCTTTTTTTGGTTTCTGCAGCTTGGATGCTAAATCTACAAGTATCCAGGTAGTAGTTAAAGAAGGTGGTCTGAAGCTCATCCAGGTCCAAGATAACGGCTGTGGTATCAGAGTGAGTAAACAAAACTGACAGTTGATGTTTAATACTACCTCTTAAAATTTATTTCAATTTATAAATGTTTCTGATCATGAAAAAACTTGGAAATGGAAAGTGAGTATTATTTGTCGCTTTCACGTAGAAGGAAGATCTGGACATTGTATGCGAGAGATTTACTACAAGTAAACTCCAAAAATTTGAAGACTTGGCTAGTATTTCTACATATGGTTTTAGGGGCGAGGTAAGCTCTTCATCAAGGTTTTGAAACTGTTCATTGTTTGTTGTTATCCTGTTGTAGTGTGGTTTGCGTACTGTTGCTTTCCAAATACTCTTTACAGAAGATTCTGTTTTCTGAGACGGTCTGCAGTGGGAATATAGTTCAAAATAGATTTCTATGTCTTTCAAGATCAGAGGCGTGCCTAGGGAGAGGTATATATTCTTTTTGCTTTCTGGAGCAAGATTTTTTTATTTTTGTTAAGTAAAACAAGGCCTGTGTTCTCAAATGTTGCTTCAGGAACCTGCAAGTAAAGACAATGAAAGATTTGAGTGGAAGGTGAATCTTTGATGTCCGACATTTGTCTAAGTACAATACTTAAAAACTAAATGTTTGAAATGTACATTTGTCTTTCTTTGCTTTTGCTATTCGTCAAATTTAGTATCTCTGACCCCTCAGATATACTAGTTCTCTGGATTCTCGTAGGCTGTATCTAAACTTGTCTGAAAGAACAGTCCAGGGTGAGTTCTGCTTTCTTCTCCTGATGGACAAGATGTATAAGTGTGTTGCCTGTGCCCAGATACGTAGATCTTTGCATGTTCCAGAGAGTAAACTGCTTGAGTCCTCTCCTCACACACTTTCACCATAATCAGCTCCACAGCCAGTGGAGTCTGGTCCTGAGGCTGGTTTCAGCAGGTTGTGTAGACATGTCCGTTGAGTTTTCCAGGAAAACCATTGTAACCTAACTTTGTAATATTACCTACAGTCAGGAGAAGAACTTAGGCAGGGTAGAGAACATAACTGGTCCAGCTGTTTTTTCTTAACATGAAAGAAAGAAAAGGGCACAACTGTAACAGCTTTGCAAATTTCTTTTAGTTATGTTACACGGTTAGCTGCTTGCGTTGTCAGAGATAACGAAAGGTTAGAAGGTTCTGGATAAAAGTCAGTGTTATAGGTAGTAAAAATTGTTAACACTTTACCGACCTGCAATTTTCTTGTAAGGGTTTTTATTAGTTACTTGCAAGTGGTATATCAAAATTTAGTGTTGCTGTTTAAAGTGCAGATGCTCCTCAGCGGTCTCCAGAGCAAGGTTTACAAAGATGCTTTCTCTTTCTCTAGGCTTTGGCTAGCATCAGTCATGTTGCCCATGTTACGGTAACAACTAAAACAGCTGATGCAAAGTGTGCATACAGGTATGCTACCTATTATCCAAGTGATTTCAGCTGCAAGTAATAATGAACAGATGTATTTAATTCTCTTTTCAGGGCTCTTATTAAAGAGGTGGGTGGGGTAAGGAATTGCATGTTTCTAGGGTAGTTACAAAAGATAACCCAGAATGTGAGAAAACATAGTCTGAGTCATTTTTATTCCAGATTGTAAAGGTAAGGTTTAGCTTAACAATGTATTTTAAAAGTTGGGGGGGAGGAATCATAAAGAGAATTCTACTTCAGCAGCCAACGTAGGGTGAATTTCTGTCTTTTTCTCCATTTCAGGATAAAATGATGTATATATGCAGTGTGTCTTTCAAATCTCATAACTCTCTAAGCATGGGAATTTGCAGTTTAGTTTGCTTTTATATGATGCCTAATCTTATCCAAAAAAGGTTTTGAATATTCTTCTAAAAACTTATTCTAAATATAAGCAAGCCTATCCATTAATTTCTTAACTACTTCTAAGAAAAAGAAGGAGGGGAAAAAAAGATAATCTTTGCATCTTGGTTTTTCAAAAGATTGTGTGACTATGGTCTGTCTTGCATTAAGTATGTAGGGTATGTGAGAGGGCAAAAAAAGTATGCCCTTTGAAATTATGCATCTGTATAACTTGCTGACAGACCTACATGGGTCAGAAATCTCTTATGCTCAAAATCTGGTTACAGCCAAAAAGGAAACAGATCTTATAAAGTCAAGAATTTCCTATTAGTATAACTGAAGTGTAAAGTCTAGTGGAAGAATTATTATTAGTCCAGCTCTAGCTACTAAAGAAAGATAAAATACAATAATCCTGCCTTTACAGGGAAAGTTTCAGTAACATAATTTCAAAACGCATATCCCATTATCTGCCCCTTTTTCTTTTCTGTTATTCCCGCTCTCCCACTGCCCCTCTGGGTCCTAAGGTCAACGAAGACAGTTTTCCTCTAGCAGAAAGGTGGGGGGTGTTGGAGCCAATTGTCAGTGTCCCAAGCTCTTTGCTGTAAGGAGTGTGACAATGATGGGATTTTTTTCTTCTCCCTTTTGTCATCATCTGTCTGTGTCTGCCCTGCTGTCTGACAACTTTTTATTTTCTGTTTTTTTATCTTTATTTTCTGCCTAGAGCTACTTACAGTGATGGAAAAATTAAAGCCCCTCCGAAACCCTGTGCTGGAAACCAAGGAACTCAGATCACGGTAGGTTTTTGTGCATGTTCTTTCTTGTCCCTCTTCTATTCCCTGGTCGTTATGCTTGCATCACCTATTGGTATATGTTACATTGAAAGGCACGTGACAGTATCACCTTGTAGAATATTTTCCAAATGATGAGGTGTTGTGGTTTTGTTTGGGTTTTGTTTTGTTTTGCTTTCTGAAATTTACTTTGCTGTCTTTGGTGAAGATCATCTTTGTTTTCTTTCTCTTCTTTCTGAGGGTACCATAGTCATTTACTGTCAGAAATATTTCATAATCCTTCTGGACTACTGAAAGCCCCAATGGACAGTTAGGGCTACAGAATATGGAGGAATGGTCTACATTGTATGAGCCAGAGTGGGAAGAAGAGGGCTGGCACAAGAAACTGCAGAACTACTGTTTTTTTCAGTTGTATCTTTCATAGATCATACCAAGATTTGAATGTGGGTTGGGATTAGGATTGGCATTAGGATTATGAAGAATAAGGAGCTCAGAATGGGAAGGAGTGCGCATGTTGCACAGTGTAGGGTGGAAAGTGGAAGCCTGGCCTGGGAGTCTGCAGGTGTGTGTTTGTCTTGCAGTGGGAGCATACACCTAGCCAGCTTCACATGTCAATATTTCGGATAATGTGTCTTAAAAAGGAATCTGAACTTTAAATTTCTGCCTTTGTCACTATAGCAGACAAATAATTTGCATATTGTTTAAGTAAATAGTGAAAATGAACAGTTTAAGCTGCTGTTTTAATGACACAGCTTTGATTGCAGCAACTGTTCTAACATTTATTTGCATTTCATTAAAAAACAGTAATCAGGGGGATCCATTGTCATCTGCAGTGGAAGGCATATAACGTTCACTGAAAAGTGAGCTGTAGGGTGGTTGTTATTACTGGTAAAAATACTAATGTACCAAAATACTTGAAAGCATACATTTCTCTGGAGTTGCATTTTGTTAGGTGAACCTAAGCAGGTAAGGAATAAACTGAATGTTGATCCTTCATAATCTAAAATATTCTCAGAAAATTTTGTAGTATTTATTGAGAAGAAGGATTTAGATTAATTGTCTAGTAAGAGAAGATTTTTTTTAAATTATCTCTAATTGTGATCTTTTTCTCTGTAGGTTGAAGATCTCTTTTACAATGTAAATACAAGGAGAAAAGCTTTAAAAAATCCAAATGAAGAATATGCAAAAATACTAGAAGTTGTTAGCAGGTAAACTGAACTAGGAGGCTCCAATTTTTTTATACTGCCATAGGGAGTACTGGGGTTTTTCAGAGGGACTGGCATGTGTGTTTGGTGTCATTTTTTTATTATTGCTTTTGGTTTTTTAAGCATTTGTTAATGTACAGTGTGAGGAAAAATCCAATTTGATTCAGGAAAATCCAGAGGAGAAACAGTGTATTCAGTCTATGACTATTATCAGTAAGAATTCCAGCAAACAAATGGTGATAGACTTGAATGAGTGAACTCTCAGTGAACTTGGGCTGAGCAGGATCCAAGTAAAAACTGTGCAGGAGCATTGAGACTTGGCTGAATGTGAAAAAGCTGAAGGGCTATTTCATGTCTTCAGAGAAAAAAAAAAAAAAATCACTTTAGCTGCCAGATGTTCCCTTCCTGGGTCCCTTTGTTGCCTCTTTTGCCATGTGCAGAGGCTTTGCAAGCAGGATCTACACAATTTAACCAAAATAACTGCTTTACGCTTTCAGTAAACACAAAAGCTAGCAAAGAGTAGCGAGACTGTATACTAAGCGTTTGCCTGCTCCCCAAATGAACTACTTCAGAGTCCTTACTGCCCAGGCAGACTTCAGCCAGGAGGTGAAGGGTCAGGTCCCGCAGCTCTGTACAACAGGCTGATCTGAAGTCTTGCTGACTTACTGGCTTCCAACTCATTGGGTTTGGTTTTGTTTTGTTGTTTTTTGTGTTTTTATTTTATTTAGGGTTTTACATCTTTTCTTTCGCGGTGGTGGTTTTTTTTTTTTCCCCTCTTGAATTTTTGAGTTACTAACTGTCCTGGTCACAACAGTCTAACCTCTTGTCTGCGTTTTAATGTTTCTCCTCTTGCAAGGTTGTACTGTGAGTTCTTTCTCACAACTTAGCAACTTCTCTAGACGTTTGAGGCAGGGTTATGCAGCTGTAGCGTATCAGAACTTGGCCCTGGGATTGCAGACAGCTGAATCATTCTGGGTAGGGGAAGTTAGAAGCCAGCCAGCCATCTTTCAGATTCTTCTCCGTAGTAGTTGATACTTGATTCTGTTATATTGAGGAGATTTTGCACTTAGTTCTAGTTAAACCTATACACTGAAACTGAACTAATCAGGTCTATAGAAGTTGATCAGATTTTTTGAGGAATAAGCTAAACTGATCCTTGAATCTCATATGGTTACAGGTAAGTTATAAATAGAAAACATTTCTTTTTATAGCTGTTTAGTCTACAAAACCTCAGTTTGGCTCAAATCGTGTTACTATGTAACAGGAAATGAAATTGTTTGCCTGCTTTACCAGCTGCTTTTCAGCATTCCGGCAAAGTAACCTTTTCTTTCACACACTGCAGTCTTATGTTTACCTGTTTTTCAGGTATGCCATCCATAACTCGGGCATCAGCTTTTCAGTTAAAAAGGTATGTAAATAAAGTCTTCACTGCATGTCTGTATATATGCGTCTGTGTGTGTATATATGTATATAATGTGTATATCTGAAAATGCCAGAAAATTTGCACTTCATCTTTTGCAATGGGAATAGAATATAGAGCCTTTCCCTTGTACTGAAATTTTGAAGTGTAGGTTGATGCAGTTTGCATAGAAGACACATTAGTTAAAAGTAAACTAGACAAAAATATATGTTAAGGGTTTGGAGTTTTCTAAGTGGTCAACATTTTGTTTTAGCTTTATGAGCTGTTTCAGCTGCTTTTGAGAATCTGGTTACTAATTACTTTATGAAAGAGGATGGGGTAGAGTACCTTCATTCTGTGGCATTCTTGATAATTATTTACTGAACTGCTTATGTTCCTCACTTTCAAAGATGGAGTTACTAGCCTGAATGGGTCTGATGTGATCTAGCAAATCTTGTAATCCTGTGCCGTTTACCATCTATTGTTTTTTCTGAACACAAATAAGTAAATAACAATACAAAACATTATAGTGATGTTAGGTCCTGTGCCTTTGTTAGAAATGTTGTTAAGTTTAATGTATTTCTAAAACTTCAGCCAGAACTGTGAATTGATGCTCATTTCTGCTCTCTTTAGCAAGGTGATACCATGTCAGATGTTAGAACCTTATCAAATGCCTCAACAGTGGACAACATTAGGTCCATTTTTGGAAATGCTGTTAGCAGGTACGTTGATGTCAAGTTTCTTTCTGACATGAAGTTTTCTAGTAAATATCCTTTTCCTTTCTCTTTTAAAGAACATGGGCTGTGCTAACCTTTCCTGCTTCCTTCAAGGTGAATTACAGAGAAGAGGAAGTGTTGCAATAATAGAGCTCTCCCTTGCCTTGTAGAATGTGTGACGTTTTTTAGTATTCAAAGGGGAGAAGTTGCAAAGCTGTTCCTTTTAATGCATGAAAAGAGAACCATCTGCTTGTAACTTCATGTGCTCATTTAAAAAAAGCAAGATGTATCTGTGTTCTCTTCAAGTTCCTAGCCTCTTCCTATGCCATGAAAATCTTACCACTTCTTAGCAGTCTGCTGTCTTGATAGATTTTGAAACCTCCTCAAATTTGTTTTTCCGAAATCTTATGGTTTAATATTTTGACAAAAGCTACATTAGCTGAGGCTGAGTAAAACAGGCAGAAAAGTTGAGAACAAATAAAACCAATCATCTTTTGAAAATTTATCTGCTGCTTTAGGAAAAAATTCTCCCTTTATAAGACATTCAGCTGTGAAGAATTCATTGAATGGACTTGTGGAATGGATTTGTCCCACAAATACTTGGGTGCTGATTTGATTCAGTTACTAAAGTCACACTTCACATGTAAGGAGTGTAACTTTTAATACATGGAAACGCTTTTATGAAACACAGCAAACTCGAGAGGCTGCTTAGTGATAAGGTTTGCAGTGTTGTTTGTATTTCTTTGTTATGCATTTGTTTTTGTCTAATACTGATGCTTGTTTGATACAGTTTTTCCCTTTGTACAGTTCTGAATAAATAGTACATTTCATGTTAAATGTTTTGATCAGATGTTTTGAAGTGAAACTTCTATTTTACCCAATTTCAGAGGGTGTTTAGTCTAGCTTGTTATTTCAACTTAAAAAATGAACACAAATAAAAATGGTACTCAGTATGTATTGAGGTTCAATTGGAAATAATGAAGCCCATAAGCCTTTTCTATGTTAACTTTAGAAGCTGGCGTAATGCCTTCCTAGAGAGCTGCGCTCACCAACTACAGAAGTGGATTTCCTTGACTAGTAAATCGTAAAACTTATAAAAGTGATTATGAAAATTGATTGAAATATTGAAATATTGATTCTTGCATGAGCAAGGAAAAAAATGTTTACATTTTTATGACTTCTTAACAGCCTGCCAATAAATGGCAAAAGCGTACAGAGTAGTTCAAGAAAAGGAATGTTCTTCCCTGGCTGCTGACAACTCGCAGGTGTCCTTGTCTATCACTGTCAATGCCTTAAACGGTGGAAAGCATAGTAGAATTATCAATAGGTGGTTATAATATTATGGATACTGTGATAAGTTAAGAAGAAACAATGCAGTTCAGGTTAAATATTTTTTGTGACTCAGCAATGAATGTTTGAACTCTTACGTATTTCTAATGTTTTCATTAGCTGTGCTATAAATAGAATATAGAACAGTATATCGCTACTTGTGAGTACTGTGTGAAACTTGCATGAACAGAAAAACTCATTTTTTGTGCTTCCTGTCAAACTGTCAATAGGGAACTGATAGAAGTGGGCTGTGAGGATGCAAATCTGGCCTTTAATATGAAAGGCTACATCACGAATGCAAACTACTCTGTGAAGAAATGTATATTTTTGCTCTTCATAAACCGTAAGTTAAAAAAAAGAAGCAGCATGTTGTACAGTCACACGTTGCTTACCTAATAATCAGAAGAACAAAACTTTCTGAAAACTACAAACTGTATGAGCATTCTTAAAAACACTGAAGAATAAGTATTACAGTTAATTGTAGAGCTTAAAGTGTTTTTCTGTTTGTAATGTGCATCATGTTTTGCACTCTACATAGTGGAAAGCAGCTAAGACTGGGCCTAAAGAAAATTAAGCTTGTGGAGTATCAAAGTTATGATTGTTTCCTGCCAACTTATACAGAGTGGTCTCTCCATTCTGTAGCAACATGGGCATGGGATACAACAAACCTTGATTCTATGAAATAATGAAAAGATAGTCCGGTTACTTCAGTATTTGTGGAGAAAAATACTTCTAAATATAAAACACACTAAGAAGATATTGCTTATTTCTGGTTTTATATGAAGAATAAATAGGTCTTGTGGGGAAAGATACAGCATAACAGATGCCCTTTGAAGATATGAAGCATGAAGATGTTGGTTTGAAGGAGTAGGTGGGCACTGTGCAGTGTATTTCAATGGGACTCTTCGAAAATAGCATTTTGTTCTGTGTTTCAGATCGGTTGGTAGAGTCAGCCGCTTTGCGGAAAGCCATAGAAACTGTGTATGCTGCTTATTTGCCAAAAAGTACACATCCATTCCTATACTTAAGGTAAAGTAATAGGAAGAAGTAGCCTTTTAATACTGTCTTGTAGGATATAGCTAGGGTGAGTAGGTTTAAAAGGAAATCTGTATTCCTGACAGTAGTGTTAAGCATTGCACTGAGGTACTTAATTGTTAAAAAGGAGATAATTAAATCGCATTAAAGAAATCTTAAGAAGACAGGCTTTATTTTCAAAAGTAGTGAGCGTCTGTAATTTCAGCTTAAGTCCTTTCATATTATGGATGCTTGTGACTTCAGAGAATGAGTTACTCTAGGAATATAGCAGAGCATTTAGGACCAGTTAGATCACTTATTCCAAACTCATTAATGTTTTGCCTTGCTGGGATTTATATTTGGATCTGTATTTCTAACAGTTACTGTTCTTGGTATGCTAATGCAACAAAAAGAAGGGAATCGCATACTGATTACAGGAAATAAAAAAAATTATTTAAAGTCAAGTAATAGCTAAAATTGAACAGAAACTGTCCTTTAAAAATTAGAGAATATGACATAGAACGGAAAACCTGGCTTTGTAATTGCTGAGCAACTGAATCTTGCTATTCACCAGTGAAACATATTGATACCCAGTGCTTTCTAAAAATAAAGTTCTTGCATTGCAGCATTTAACTGAATTCTTGCTTGTGATTATTGCTAAATGACAGGGCATCAGAATTCATTAACTCATGAGACACTGCAAGAGAAAGATATTTCTAAAAATTGTTTTGCAGTAGTACAATGCAGAGTTAGGTTTAAGCTTACCTTTGTAAGCTGATATTGTTGAGTTTGGAATAGGCTTCTTCAGAGTAATTATTTTGTAATACACTACAGTCTGATTTGTTTGGTATAACTTTAGCAGGTTTCAGGATTATTTTGGCTTCTCTGCATGGAGTAATGGCCTCAAGTCTGACAAATTTTGTACTGAACTAATTTGTGCCCTCTCTGCTGTCCATGGGAAATTTTAGTTTAACTTCTTCTAAAATGTTTTCCAGCCTGGAAATAGCCCCCCAGAATGTAGATGTGAATGTGCACCCTACAAAACATGAGGTCCATTTCCTTCATGAAGATAGTATCCTAGAGCGTGTGCAACAACACATTGAGAGCAAGTTATTGGGCTCTAATTCTTCAAGGATGTACTTCACTCAGGTGAGAATTCACGTTTCAAGTGACCACAGTTCTGCACTATTTTAACTTGTGGATACATTTACTCAGTTCAGTAGTACAATTTATGCAGTGATTGATAGTCATTGTTGTTATACTCGTAGCTTGAGATCTTTACTCTGTTTCAGGGATGAAATTGCCTTAACATACCAATGTTAATAATACAGCAGTGAATTTAATGGAGAAAAAATGCATGAAAATATTTTACATATCTTTCTGTCCAGTATCTGTTCAGTCTTTTTTATTTTACAAGTATGTGTTAGCCTTCACATGTGGTAACTTGTTTTTGTTCTGACTTGGTTTATGTGAAATGCACGTGTCTGAGGAAATTATTGTTCTATGTATTTGGCAAAACTTTGGATTTAACCCAAATGAAAAAAAAAACAGGAAAAAGACTTCCTAATCTCTCCTTATATATAGCATAGTATATGAATTAAAATCTTTAAGAAAAAAAAATTTCCCTTGTGCTTTTTTACACTAAAGATTTTCTCTGACACAAGGGAATGCTAAATAATGATTTTGCAAACTGCCAAGATGATGGCATTCGTGCTATGTGTATCGCAAGTGCAAAGTTGGCAGCCTGTTTAAGCAGTTGACGCTGTGTTTGTGGGGCTTGAAAGTTACTCACCTCTAAACAGTAAGATGCTGTGAGAAATGTGGCTGATCTTCGTGTTGTTTTTCCTTTCTTGTTGTTAAATCTCTTGTCTTTACTTCCCTATATCTGAACAAAGACGTTGCTTCCGGGGGCCGACTGTTCTTCCAGTGAGGTGGTAAAACCAGCAGCAAACTCTTCTGCGGCTACCAAAGGAACCAGTGATAAAGTTTATGCACATCAGATGGTCCGCACTGATTCCCGAGAGCAGAAATTGGATGCTTTTCTTCAGCCAGTGAACAACCCCCTAAGTACAGGCCCCACTGAAGCGACAATGGAGGTTAATGCAGGACCTCCGGAGGGTGCGGTCAGGCCACCAGATGCTGAAATGGAAGATGTCAGTGATCTAGTTGAAATGGCTGATGTTCAGGAGGACACAGTGATGCCTGGGGGGCTGAGTGAGAGTGGACGGTTGCCTCCTGAGACAGTGCCTCCTAGGTAAGTCTCGGCCCTGAAACTGAAGCTTTTTCTGATCTCTTTGGACTTTTGCTTTTTCAGAAGGAAAATTTTTCCTAGATTACCTTTCCATGGCATTTTATTGAGAAATTAAACTTCAACTGTGAACTGTAAATTACATAACTTGTGATTTTTGTAACTAGAATGGAATTTCCATGCATACTGAAAGGCAGGAAGCAGTATAAATAATCACATTAGTTTAGGGATACTGGCCTGTCTGTCTTTGGAGGCCGTTCTTTTGGAGGCGGATAGAAACTACATCACTGAATTTTGCAGACACTACCCTAGTAAAGATAGAAGTGCTGTAATCTTTTTGTAGCTCCTGCAGGGGCTGTTATGAGAGGCCAAAGTCTTCTGAGGAAATTGGATTTGCTCCCAACCCAGCACTACAGAAAAATGATTGTGTAAACAATCATTAGAAATATCAACACTTCTTGATGTGTCTTTTAGAGCCCAGTTTGCTTGGTGCTTAAACAACAGGTGTCTGATGTGATTGGTATTAGAGAGTTGTAAATTCTCTTATGAACTACCTTTTCCTAACAAATTATGCCTTGGAAGTAAAATGAAACAGTTTTTTTTTTTTTCTGGGAAGCTTTCTGCATTTCCTGCATTAACACACAGCATGTGAATTGAGCATCCCGTCTGTTGGTGTGGTTTGCCTAAGTTATAATTCCTTTTGTTTTGGTATTGCAGAAAGAGACCACGGGAAGATGTGGACACAGAAATGGAGAAAGATGATACCAGAAAGGACATGACGGCTGCCTGCACCCCTAGAAGGAGAATAATCAACTTGACCAGTGTATTGACTCTCCAGGAGGAAATTAGTAACCAGGCACATGCAAGTAAGCAAGGCTTTTGCTTCCTAAGATTATTGTTATTCCACCAACTAAATATGATTGTTTGAACTGCTGAGGAAAAAGATATTTAAAAGGTGGCCCAGTCAGCTCACTGCGCTGCTAAGCGAGCTTTTAAAAAAAACATTTGTTAAACATCAAGGGCCAAACTTTGAGCAGGTAGCTGCCATAGTGAGCCACGCTGGAGGACCGTTTTAAAAACTTCTGTGTACCTTTTTTGTTGATAAGACATTTTATGCATTCTAAATATTTTGCAAACCTTAACTTGCGTCATAACTAATAACACTACAAAATCACAGCTTGAAAAGCTAAGTTATTCTGTAATTTTCTAACCAAGATGGCAGCTAAGATATGGTCATTACAAAAATCTGGTTAGTCATGTGATTGTGAAGTAGACTGGGACAGGCTTGATAATAATGTTTTTTATTTACTGCTTTCACTTTTCATTTTCACTTGCATCTGTCCCGCTTACATGAAATGATGAGACTGGTGAAATATTATTCTCTCTTCTGGTGAGAGTTGTTTTAGAAAAAGATAAAAGGTTTGCAATTCTTCCTAGGGTTCTTTCCCTCTTGGCTCTTTCAGTTGCCTTCAGAGTCACACCGAGTCACGTAACCCATATTATTCAGTTAGTCTAAATGTTAGAAATGTTGTGTTCTGGGGGTTTTGTTGAATTTATTTTGATTTTTCTGGTAGTAAGAATTGGGGACACTCCACAGCTAAAATGGCTAGACTAACAGACATCTGTAACAAGTACCTTTTTTATAAATTACTAAAAAATCTTACTCTTTAGAAAGCATATACTGAACTTGTGCTCCAGAAAAAAAGTTTTATATTAGGCTAGTAATTGTGAGCCAGTAACTCCATATCTGATTGTCACTGTTTAAATACTGAAGTCAGAGGTGTCCTTGAGCCATAAAATGTCCAAAAATGTCTCAAAATACATGGTAGAACTTGTGCAGGTGCTTGAGGTTGTGTCTTGTCTTCCCACGTGTAAGAAATACCTACAAGAGACTTTTGCAAGAAAGAAATAATCTCACAATATCATGTTCCTTTGGAAAAGGTGACAGTGGAATTTGGGTAGTGTAGTGCGTTGTACGTGCTGTGACTGCAGTGCCAAGCTCCTGTAACGAAGCTTCTCCCAGGGACTGTGAATACCGATGGGGTTTTTTTTCGTGGAATGCCTAGAATGAACTCTTATTATGGGATCTGACTTCTCATGCCTTTTTTTTGTTTGTTTTTTTAATGCATATAAATGAGAAGGCTGGAAACTTATTTTGGGAGAGAAAAATAAATAAATTATGGACCTGTTCTATCACACTTTCAGAATTCATTTCGATAGTACTAGATTTTGTTGCAAAGTAGTAAGGCAGCACAGATGTATAACAAATCTCCTGTGGCTGGAAACAAATTTTGAAAGGTTATTCAAGTCAAACACAGTTGTTCGGGTTTTTTTAATTTGCATTTGTATTTTAACTGTTCTATAACTATTCTTACTTATGCTTTAATATATATGAGTATATGTGTATGCACACAAATTACTAATATTTCAAAACATGGATAATTAGTAGTACAGGCCTATAAGAAGTAGGGGTGCAGTAGTGACTGAACAGCAATCTGAGAGTTCAATGCTAAAAAGACACAAAGCATTCAACTAGATATATTAGGGCAGGGTTGCAAATACGAAATTACATCCTTTTGTTTCTTCCCCACCCACTCAACTGTTTCAGATCTTCAGGAGATGCTACATGATCACTCGTTCGTTGGCTGTGTTAGTCCTCAGTGGGCTCTGGCCCAATATCAGACAAAACTGTATCTTCTCAATACAACAAAACTCAGGTAAAGAAGCCCTTGGACTTGTTGGCTGTTGAAATAAGTACCAATTACCAAGCTAATCAGAAGAAGGAAGGAAATGACAGGAAAACCAACATCACTTTCTTGTTGCCTATCCGAAAAGTCATGAGGCTAAAGATTAAGCAATCGGTTCAGAACAGTGGAAACAAGTCTGGCGTGCTTGGGAAAAGTGGCAGGGAATCAGTGTAATTTAAATGCTGGCTACTGTATTGTGTGCTCACAGACTGGGGGAAGGGAAAGACATTTGTTTCATGATCATCTACTGCAGCAACTGGTCTATAACCCTGTATAAAGATGAGCAAGCAGAGGTTTGGTTAAGAGAAGCTGCAGGACATAATCATAACACAAAGTTTGTATTTTTGCTTATGCAGCCTTACAGGGCCAGCTACATACGCTTTCTTATAAGTAAGAGAATATACTTCAGATAAACATGTCTATATCAACTTCCAAGCTCCTATGCATTTCTTGCAGCGCAGCAATGGAGCAAAGAGGTTGAAATACAAGGCATCTGGGAATAAATTGATAGCAGCTGCATGCTTGAGCATGTAACGTTTCTGCACCAATGTGGCTGATGGTGTCAGAAACCAAGAAACAGATTTAATTGTAAACATCTAGATAGTGCGCATGAATCTTTTAACTAAACAGTTTAAGTAAGGTCTTTGTTAATATGAACAGATATGTATATCTGATGTTTCCAAGAGGACCCTTACTTTCCCTTTTAATTTTGGTAACTTGGAGATACATGATCCTATCCATATAACTAATTTTTGTACTTCAATTTAGCCAAGAACTCTTCTACCAGATACTTATTTATGACTTTGCAAACTTTGGAGTCTTAAGGTTGTCTGTAAGTATAATTTTACATTATATCGTATATAAATTTTTTTAAAAATTATTTACAATAAGCCTGTCCTTTCAGACAAATGTATATTTTACAGTTTGGTTTTTGTCCACTACAAGAGTGATGTTTCATTTCTTTTACAGCAAGAATAGAATGTAGAAAACTCTGTTTATTAATTTTGTAGCTACTACAATAAGTTGTCATCCTGGCTGCTTGTTATTAGTGTCACTTCTAGATGTTCACCAATTCTTGCTGTTGCTCGTAGCATTGGGACAAATAATTAATTTGAATACACAGTCTATCAGAAATACAATATTGATTGCTAGCCTTTATCCTGTAAATATTGCAGCACTTTGCAGGATTGTGGACTGCACAGATTTATATCAGAAAGAAATTCATACTTTTTAGACTGGTTATGATAAACAGAACTGTTTGCTCTGCAGGCCAGAAACGGTATGTTACGATTAGTTTATCTGTGAAGGAAGAAGCTATAGATTTCCAATAGAGCGTCTTGATCATTAACAACACTTTTGCCTTCTCCATTTTTTTAGGAGCCAGCTCCTCTATATGAGCTTTCAATGCTTGCTTTAGAGGATCCTGAAAGTGGCTGGACAGAAGAAGATGGCCCAAAAGAAGGGCTTGCTGAGTACATTGTGGAGTTTCTGAAAAAGAAGACTGAAATGTTAAAAGATTATTTTTCTCTTGAAATTGATGAGGTGACTGCTGCTATTACTTCTGACAGTAAATGAATGGTGGACTTGGTAGTGTTAGGTTTATAGTTGGATTTGATGATCTTAAAGGTCTTTTCCAACCTAAATGATTCTATGTTTTGGTAAGAGGTAACTGCAGTAGTTTGCTTGCAGGACTTCCTAAGAACTAGCTCCAGTAAGATTTAGGTGGCTAATCCCTTTCATTAAAATTGTTCAAGACTTATGCTGCTTTTAGAAGGGTGCTACACAAGTTTATATTTAATTAGTTACCAAATAAAAATAATTTACTCGTTGCTTCCATAACTAGAATTCAGATCTCTTGTCCAACAAGGTGTGCAGCTTAACCAGCTCTCTGGCCAGTCAGGGCTACAGCATCACCACTGCTCTCAGTGGGTCTCTCTTTTTGTGCCCTAATGCATCCCTTACTCCATACAAAACTGAGCAGCCTCATCAAGGGTCATATAACTCAAGACGCTTCACTGGGATGTTCTCCTGGGAAGTGGGATCTGTGCAGTCAGTGGCTAGAGGTAGAAGAGGAGGCTGAATTCAGGTCTCCCTGAGCTGAGTGGCTTAAATCCAGGCCTCATGAAGTTGAACACCACCACTAACCCTCTGCCTGTGATGTCTACCTGGCATCAGGCTTTAAAAGCTTGTAACTTTGGATACCCCTAAGGCTCACTAAGTTTGATAAGAATCAGTCTTGCAATATGTAATAGTTTTGGTGCATTTACTGCAAGAAAGAATTTTTTTTTTTCTTTTCTTACTAAAGCAGCAGTGTTGCCTTGCAGGAAGGAAACCTTATTGGGTTACCACTTCTGATAGACAACTATGTTCCACCACTGGAAGGACTGCCTATGTTTATCCTTCGCTTAGCCACAGAGGTATATTGTCTTAATGATTTTATGCATTCACAAATGACTCTTCCTATGTAGGAAAGAATGAAGTGAATCAAACTAATTCATCAGAAGCTGCAAAGGGAAGGCTGGAGTTGGTTAAATGTACTGTTACATGCTGCAGACAGTTTACTGATTACAGGTTACTGATTAGTTGTGCTTTGCCTCCGGCATTCATAACTACTGATTGAATGAGCCCATATTTTGATTTGAAAGCCTGCATTTCTACGTTGTGGTGGTGGCTGTTTGTTTGTGGTGGTGGCTGTTTGTTTGTGGTGGTGGCTGTTTGTTTGTGGTGGTGGCTGTTTGTTTGTGGTGGTGGCTCTGTATCTTTACCTTACCAGTACAATGGCCAAGACACTATTATGACTTTTCTGTATTAAGAATCTCTATCAAGTCTCTGACTGCTACCCAGGTTCTATTAAATGACTTCTTTTTCTTGTAACAGGTAAACTGGGATGAAGAAAAGGAGTGTTTTGAAAGCCTAAGTAAAGAATTAGCTATGTTCTACTCCATTAGAAAGCAATATATAATAGATGAAGCCAATCTGACAAACTCTCAGGTACAAGAATATGTAACTAGTCACGTGAACAAACAACTAACGCTACACAAGAAAGCTCCTCTTTTTCTACTATAGACTTCTAGTCTCAACTCTTTCAGTGAAGTGAATCAAGTAGCAGTGTGGCAAGATTCTGAAAGACTGTGGATTAAATTTTCTGAAGTCTTATCTGTATTAAGAGAACCTCTTCACTTTGGGTATTGCAGTGTACATAGAGGCCAAGGTCTGTTGTAATATGGAGTTTGGGATGTATTTTTTTAACCTGCTGAGCTATGATAAATTTCTATAGAAGAATAAGAATGCATATAAATTAAAAATATAGTCTGCTTGTGTCTAAGTATCTGCTTAATCATTCAGTTAAGCCAGCGCATCCTGCAAGTGACATTCCAGAGCTTAAAATTAACTTGACTGTTTAACTTCTCTAATATAAGCAGAATTTTACAATTGCTGTAATCTTACATAAAGTTTCTTAAGGAGCGCTCTCCTCTAGTAAAACAGAACTTCAGTTTAATTATTTGTCCTTTTTCCTACCCTCCCCCCATATTTCAGAATGAAGACTCTGACTCTGGTTCAACAACATGGAAATGGACTGTGGAACATGTACTTTACAAAGCTTTCAGGACTCATCTTTTACCTCCTAAACATTTCACAGAAGATGGCAACGTTTTGCAGCTTGCTAACCTGCCTGACCTGTATAAAGTTTTTGAGAGATGCTGAGCAAGTAGTTATTACAGACTGATGCATAGCTAAAAAACATTCACGCTACTTCCTGTTTTATGTGGAGGATAAAGCTGGAATCTTGATGGAGGAAAGAAAAAGAGGGGATTTAATATCACATTAATGTGATAGCAAATGGTCTATTTTCCTTCTGTTGAGCAAAGAATAAAAATAATCTTTTTAGCTATGTCTAAACCCAACTAAAATTCCTAAAATAAACTCTCCACTTATGCTTTGAGTTCACTAGTAAACAATATGCTAACAAAATACAACTTCTATTGAAGAAATTAATTGGGTTAAGTAATTGTTAAGGGAGGTAGAACTTAATTGAAATGACTGCTTTAACTTAGCTTACTTTTTGAAAACCAATATAGGTTACCTACCTCCTTTCGTTTTAAGGATATCTGCACTGTGAATGTGCATGCAAAGCACTTTAAAATCCTCTATTACTGCAGAAGCTGGTCTTGTATTATTTCAGACCCCTTGCTGAAATAAAGCAAATCCCTTTTAATCAAGGAGTCTGAAAATGGGAACATAGCAAATGAGCAAATGATCTTCATTTCAAAGAAGAGTTGCAGCTGACAATCTGGTTAATTGTCTTCCTATGGGGAAAAAAATGCAGGAATCATTTCTTGTAAAATATATTTTGAAGTTAAAATTGCAGTAAAGGGTCAATCAAAGCATTCCTAAGCCTGTTGTGGATTACAAAATGACAAGCAGCTAGTGCCACCAGTTTGGTCAACAGCTTGCTCGATTTTGGGGGTTTGGGGTTTTTTTCTTTTTTGATTCTTCATTCAAAACTGCTTCTTGAAACAAGACTCACTTCAAATCTCCTTTTCAAGCCAAATAAAAAGAAAACCCAACATGTTACAAACAGCACAGAGGCATGTTTGCTGTGTTTATAACAGTTCACTTATTCAGCCTTTCAAAACTAGAAAAGCCCAGGCTGAGCTGTTTTCTTGCCTCCTTGTTTTGCTGCTCAAATCAACTCAATTACTCATGACTCGCAGGAAAACGGAGGAATTGTATGAAAACAGTTCTCCAGGCCTGACACACATTCATTTAGCAGAGTTAAATACTCAACACCCTCAACTCTAGGTTCTGCTATTATTTGTTTTTCTGAGTACAACTTGGATCACCAAAACCAAATCAACTTTGAGAAACCTGCCATGACAGCCAGTATAGTACTGTCTCTGAATCTCAGCAAGCCAGATTCAAGGTCATTCATCTTAAGCTCCTTCCTTCAAATTGTTGAAACACAGCAGGGTTTAATCGCACTACTTCATTTCAAAAATCATCTACCTGCTGCCAGGGGACCTCACTAGGTGGCACCAAAATGAGCAGTGATCATTCTTGATGCAGTGATGCAAATGCAATTCTCGGTTCCTGAAAGGGGAATCCTTTTTTCTCCTCAAGGCAGATGCAAGAGCTTTCCCAAGCTGGGTGACATGGCTGCTTCACCCGGGCTTTATTGTAACAATAAATGCTCCATTGCTATATTTTTCCTGCTGGGTGTGGTCACAGGCTACTACTGCCAGAGGAACCATCCCTGAGGAGCTGGCGTACTGTCCCAGAAGGACATCTTGGAGGCAAACCATGTCTGGAGTACACGGATAAGGCTGACCACTTCACAGCTGTTCCAAGTACAAGGTAAGTCCACTTGCTGTCAGACTGTCACATCGAGTAATTCAGTTCATTACCACTGGCTTTCACATGAACAATCATCTCCTTTGTGCTAGGAACAAAAGCAGGCAGCGTTTTCTAGGAAAGTGCTTCTGGGGACATCTTTGGGGTTGCCTCAGGAGAGGAGAAATATCCTTGGGAAGGACAGGATTGAACAACTGGAGTTTCTGAGTCACCTTCACAGATTCTATAGATAGGTTTAAGAGGAGTGAACAAAGTTATTTCAGATAGTTTTAACTCCTTTCTATACCATAAGAGATTTATTTCAGATTTCCAGGAGATACAATGTGTCATGGCAGCAACCAGAACAGTTTGTGGATGCACCAAAGAGAGTAATTTCCTTGGCAAACTACCCATGTATGAAAATGGGACATCTCATTTAACTCAATATACAGAGAAACTGAACCAGGCACCACAGGAAGGGAACGTGCTGGTTTGGGAGAGGCTTGCAAAATCTTTACCTTACATTTGCTATATAGTTATTTGTGTTTGGTATAACAAAATAACACAACACACATACAGCCCCACAAGATTTTTTTTTTTGCTAGTGCATATGGCTTGTTCTGCTTTACAGCTAATGGTTTTGTATTAATCTCCTTTTCTTAATTTTTCTGAGTAAATTGCAGGAGGAAGCAGGCACTGAGAATAGGTTGCATTTCTTAGATTTCCAGAGGAATTCCATATTGCAGATTGAGGAAGGTGTTCAAATAAAGTTGTCCACCCAGATGAAGTTGATAGGTTTAATGGAATTTTTGACCTCCTATACCAGATAAATTTTTCTCATTGAGTTTATGTCCTGGTTTGAGGTAAAACAGAACCAGTTTTGTTCAGTAACTTCGCTTCTTAGCTGGGCCTCTTCTAACTACTGAAATTAACAGCATATTGTGCAGACAATGTTCACCCTCTCAGAGTGATAAGACCTATGTTTATAGTTGATGCCCAGGCATGGTATGCAGAGAGGCTCTTGCTTATACTTATTGCCATAACCCCCAAGGCCAACCAACTTTGTTATTTGCCCCATTAGAGGTTCCGAAGTGGAGAAGCGCAGTGGAGTCCTACCTGCAGGGAGGAGCAGACAGGACAGGTGACCCAAAACTGACCAACAGGGTATTCCATCCCATCTGCCTCATGCTTAGTATAAAAGCTGATGGATCAAAGGGTCAGGGCTCTTCCTTCAATGGCTGACATCTGAAGAGGACTCTGTTCATCTGCCTGTGATGCCCACCCTGAATGCAGATCTGGAATCCAGTTCCCGTCCGTCACTGAGTCCAGCCTGGGACTGCCCCAGTGCCAGCCAGTGTCATGATTGTCATCTCAGGAGCTTGATATAGTTTGTATATATTTCATTATATCTTTCTATTTTATTATTAATATTTCATTAAAGTCGTTTAGTTCCTTCTAAACTCATACGTCTCTTTTTCCCTCCTCTGCCTCTCTCTTTGAAGAGGGGTAGAGGGGAGCATCTGACGGTCCCACTGGGGTCCCCCAGTCCCCAGTAGCCGATTTGGCCTAAACCACAACAGTTTAATATTTGGTCAGGAACATTCCAGCAGTATTAAATGACTGGTTTTGATTTATTTTTTACTTCTAATGATTTATTCTTACCTGCATCCTCTGAAACAGAGGTGAATATTCTGAGGTGACTTGATCCTGGCTTATTTTTTTCATTCAGCAGTCACAGAAGAGAATTTTAGAAATAGCATACTGAAGCCAATGTAACCACTTACTGTCTTTGATGTATATTGATCTCCAATGTGAAGGAAGATAAACTGTCTAATCTTTTAGTCATACGCTTATTTACAGAACTGTTATTTGGAGCAAAAGGGCAGGTGATGATTTTACTGTTAAAGCTTGATAGCAACTGAAGTGAAATAAAATAGCTGTGAAGGTATTCTCAAAACATCTCCTTAAATGTAGCTCTCTGCAGACTACAATCACACCACTTTCATATCCGTCTCCTCCTCTCCTTTCCCCTTATCCTGCCCCCAGAATGGTCTTTATTTGGTGCTGTAGCCTCAACTCCAACAGGACAACTAAGCAACCAATCACGTTAATGACTCAAGCCCACTTTTAATAAATGTTCTCCCAGCCCACTTGCAATGGTTCATACCCAAAGCTCAAAAGAAAAAAAAAGAAATCCTGCATCCACACAGTCCTAAACAGTGCTGAACACAGTCATCCCTCTGCAATTTCCGGGGCTTACTGAGTTCATGGCTGGGAGTTTGACAGCTGCAGTGGCTCACAAGCCCCTGCTGCTAGTTTACCGATTTGTTGAGACTGAATAAGGGGAATCCAATGTATGTTTTAATGCTTTGAGGACTGGCTTTTGGTTTGTGCTTTTAGTGGAAAAGTCTTGTAAACTGAAACAGTCACTACTGCTTCAAGGAAAAGCTTTGATTGGAAGATACAGACCACAGCCCACCCTGTCTTCTACCCACTTTAATTTTGTTCCACAGCAATGGAAATATCACAAAGCAATAGAGTCCATACACAAGTTAACAGGTGAAGAATATGTTGGCATTTAATATTTGCTGTGCAGGTTGCTAATAAATCGTAATGGCTATATAAGGAAAGCGATGACACATTTCTCTTTAGGTAGGAATTAGGTGTTACTGAAAACTTTTTGATTAAGCATCAGTTAACACTTAAAATCTGTATCTGAGAATACATATCTTATACTTACACACCTAAATCGAATGATTGACTCACTCCCTTTCACTACTGGGGTAATACAAATGTTTGCAAAGGCTCACGTACTCCAGTTTCCTCCTTGAACCTGAAGAACATCCCACAGGAGTGGGAACTGTTATTTCAAAAAGCTCCTTGCATTGTTTCACTATCACATATGCAACAAAGAAATGATGTTCCACTACAACTAATGCTGCATCCCTACAGGCAGCCAAAGAGCACTATAACACATTTTGCACAAAATCTGTGCAAGCTGGAATCCTCATTACCACACAAGAAATAAAGGAGCGGTACCTCCGGATTTTCACTTGATAAAGCAACAAAATACCATAATGCATTACCCATGTTTTAACATTTTTATTTTAGAAAGTGAACATATCCATTAAAAAAGAAAATGCATGGAGTTAAAAAAGGTAAACATAAAACTAATGACAAATTTGCAATAACACAAAATAGTTTTACCTAGTGAGTCCCAACAATCATTAAATATACTTCCACCATAGAGAAGTTTTACTTCATTATATTACCAGTCTCTTGATTAGGTACACAAGACAACGCTTTCCAGTAATTACCTAGTCATTAGAAGATCAACTTCAGGAATCACTGAATAATAAAATACATCATGGACAAATATTTTCATACCACCTGGGAGGCAACCTAATATACATATGTCAACAAGGGACGTCTTTGTGAGGTATTACAGTACATGGGAACCATTCCCTTTGCTTTCTAATGAATAAATTCTGTCAGCAGCTCCACCAGCAAGTCAGCCACACACTCTCTTGCCAGTTTCCAAACCCCAACAACTTCCCTCAGAGATTTTCTTTCTGTAACAGATTACACAAGTCAGGATGAATGAAGATGCAAGTCAAGAAAACAGATACTGAAAACAGGGAGGCTGAAAAGGAAAGGTCATCCACTCTTCCAGACAAGCAATAGAACATTTCAAATCAGAAGCTTCAGCTTCTCAGGAACATTTAATACCTGCCCTAGCAGGAGCTTTGCCATGTGTGGTGAAATGAAATGTATGGGACAAGATAATTCCAAAAGTAAATGAAGTAATTTCCAAAACAAGAAAATCATCGCTCATATTTAACCGAAGTACACCACAAAAATCTTAAGATGCAGGTGCTCCAACGTAACCTACCCATTTACAGTATTAAACAGTCTGAGGAAAGGAAATATTGAAGAAGTTTTGCCCATGCGATCTTCAAGATGAGTATATTTGTCCTAGACCTAAACTAAAAGAAAATCTCTTTCTAGCACTTCTGCATTGCCATCTCCAAAGAAATATCTCTCCCCACTTCCAAAAAAAAGACCTTTTACACACCTGGTCCACCACTATCCTTTCCAGGACAGCCAACAAATAAATGGTGGAGGTGTTCCATCCCAAGTTGGCAGCCTTTTACACTGTACTCCAGAAGAGCGCTCTCAGACCCCTGGGCCCGGGTTAACCAGAACTCAGCAGCAGAGGACCTCACCTACAGGCTCTCAAGAGCCTGGCAGGATTTCCTGCTTGAAGGTTGCTAAGACAGACAGGCTGGGTTCAAACTCCTAAGAGTTAGCCCACCCCTCAAATTATTTGGGAAGGAATGAAGAAGAAAAAATATTTTTAGGAATATTCAGGTTCTATGCAGAGGAACTTACCTGCTTTTTCATATTTGCTATACAACTGGTTTTTCACTGTCTTGTTTTTCTTCAGAGTCTTCATCAGATCCTGAAAAGGGAGACAAGAATGCTGTTAGATCAGTTGAAAGAAAAAGAAAGAAGAAAAAGAAAGAAGCAGATCACCGCTGGCAATGACTTATCTAAAGGCAATTCAAAGCAACTATTTCCATAAAAATATTTTTGGTTTAGATTTCTTCTCTTTTCAGATGTTTCACATTGAAGGTGTTTGAAATAAACGCACAATTTTGAAGAAAATATTTTTAATTGTGAGCTATTTTTACTGTACATCATCTACCTGTTTCAGAATACTTTGTGACTCCCAGTGTGTGTGTTTTAGTTCAAATATATTCATTTGACTGTTTCTTTTGTTTCTCATACCCATAAAAGGTGCTTAAACAAATTTACTTGGCAGTTGGGGCAGACTAGGAGAAGGCACGTGAGCTGTTACTGAAAGCCAGGTGACAAGGAGCCATTCGATAAGCTGAAGGCAATGGCACAGTCATGTACCTGTTGTCACCACACACACGCTGAGGCACGATACCTCACTGCATGTGCAACACTGACCCAGCCAAACTGCCAAGGAAAACACGTTAGCTCCACTTACACTTCCTCTCACCCTGTATATTCTACTGCCAAAAAAAGCCCAGGCTGAATCTGGTATAATACTTCCAACCATTTCTCCTCACAGCTTTAACTAAAATACATTTCCACTTTGAATCATTAGTTATACTCGACGTTGTCTTAATGCTTTGTCATCCCTAGATGGAGCTCTAAGTCATTCATTATGCCAAGATGCTCAGCATCCATGGAGACAGCCATTAAACAGAAAAATATCACTACGTGTATATAATGCAAGATAGGCAAACGTATCTGTAGCAATTAGCAGATATTAATATTTTAAATATATTGCATAATATAGCACAGCTTTACAGAGGGGATTTACATTTTAGGGTAAAAAGATTTGGGGGTTCACACTGCATCCTTAAATAACTCCAATCCATTCAACCCACAACGAAATTACTCATTTCCTTGAAATGCCTGCAAATACATTCTTAAATCTTGCAGTGTTTCCATTTATTTTCTGGCTTACTTGGCTCACAGCTCAACTAGAACAAAGCACATGATACGCAAAGTTAAGATGTCATTAACACTTGCCCTCAGTTTAATCTACGCACACAGCTAGCCTTTTTATACAGGCAGGGCTTGTTGTTATGAGAAAGGAAAAAAAAGCCTCTGATTGAAATTTGAGTTTGCTTTAGAGCAGTTTCAGGTTCACTGTCTATCCCAAGATTCTTTAAAGATCCAAGTTTAGGCTGGGTTAAATAGTACATTGCTGCATGAACACTATTGCTAGCAGGTAAGAGATCACAGAATCGTAGAATATCTCAAGTTGGAAGGGACCCATAAGGATCAGTGATGGCAGAAACGAAGAATAACCGCCTCCTTTCAGTTGCGGTACCATTTTCTTTCAGACTTATCTTGTTTATAATACCTTCAGGGCATGTCAGAAGCCTCACTAACTATGAGTATCATAATTCATCTGATAGGTAGTAACTAAACTGAATTACTGAATATAAAAAGAATCCTTCATTTTAGGATTGTAAAGTACACTTTTAATTTAAAAAGGAAAATACATTTTTTTCACCTTCACCCTTCCCCTGCCTTACCCTCTAAAGGGGGTGAAATATGCAGGAGTTTAATGTCAATACAAAAAATCATTCATTACGCAAACATAACTACCTGCTACAGATTCAGGAGGAGAATAAAACTGCCCATCAGAGAGGACTCCTGGGTGAAGAAGAGCTGCTCGTTCAGAAGCATCCTGTGCTATCAAAAATCCTAAAAGGAAAAAAACAAAACCCCAAATCCTCAATGCTATCACATAGCATCTTAAAGAGCAAGTATTGATGAAGAATCTTAAAGACTGATGTACTAGATTAGCATTCCTAACAAGTTACTTCTATAAATAAATATCTGTTAATTTAACATTTATGTCTTCTATATAACTTCACACAGCTAAGGAGAGACACTTTAGCAAAACAGAGGTACCGTACACATGAATAAAGGAATCCTTCCTTCTACTATGTGCAATTGCATCATTAGGATGCTGTATGTAAATTCATCAATATTCACTGGCTAACTAAAACTCTGAAATCTATTTTTAATGATCAGTGAGCTGCCACACATCACCAAATAAATTATTTTCTGACTTTGCCGCTCTAAGACTCCTCATTAATGGTCTGCTTTTTCACCTGTCTCAACATACCTAGTTACTCCGACCTTCAACTCCTTTTGGCTCAGTTTCATTTTAAATCAGGAAAATTATTTGGAAATGACATGGGGCTATTCTGGTGTGTTTAATACAGGACAAAAACCAAAAGGGGTTGGGAGAGAAGCTAATTCATCTCATCCTTACTGCCATCAACAGACCTTCTGACAATAACAGGGCAAAGATGACACTTTAGGTCAACATACAAACTTCCATCCTTTACTCTCTGCCACAAGAGGACTGATGGGAAAAAAAAAAAACCAAACCAACCCTTGATGTTTTACTGAATCAGGAGAGCTATCTGAGGTAGCCAGCAGTTATTAAAAAAGTCTTTCCAACTCAAACTGCTATTTCTACATATCAATTTGTCTTATTAACCTGTTCAAAATCTCCAAAGGAGACATCTATTTTAATTGTATTTCTACTCTGTCCAAAAGAGAAAGCTCAGTCTCCATACTTAACAACGAGTCACAAGATACTAGAAGACACATACTGGTTGGATTTTAGCTTTAAATCCTCCTCACAGAAGGAATCCTTTAGAGCTGGAAACCTTCTTCAGTAGAAAGACAGTCATGTCGTGTGTGTCCCCCCCCCCTTTTTTTTTTTAAAGTTACAGACAAAACATTTCTAAATTATGAGCGCTGTTCCATTAGGCAGAAAATTGCTGTGGTGGGTTTTTATTGTTTGGTTGGTTTGGTTTTTTTAAACAAAACAGTAAGATGGAAAAAAGTCAGCCTCCACTCCCACTAGAGATAGAAGAGAACAATACCTGGCCAAAAAGCAAAAACTTTTAAAATCTGTTTTCATTATCTGCCTCAGATTTAAAAGCAAATAAGGCACCACCACACAACATAATGCAAATGTGCCTACCATTTGTCTAACTTGATTGCTTAAAATCAGCATTTTCCAGTGAAACACCATCATTTTTGGAAATATGCAGAGTTCAACTAAAAAGCATATATTTCTAAATAAATACCATCTATTTCAAGCTCAGTAGGAATGAAGAAAAAGGAAGTGTCATTGAATCCCACAGGGATTTAGCAATATCTCAATTTTATGAGTATGATAATCAAGTATTTATATGTGTATATATCAAATGCTTTCTTTGTCTATGAATATTCAGTATCAAAAAATGCAAAAGTCTCTGAACTGGTTAGATTTCTTATCTATTGAAATAAAAGCGTGATACCGCTTGATTTCCTCACCCCCTCAAAAGAGGGAAAAAAAAAAAGTTACCCTAAGTTTCCCTTTCTCTGGGCAAAATCTAGTGTAGTCATTTTACCAATTTCTTTCTTGGAGTGGTCGAAAAGAAGAGGGAAGAGATCAAAGTAGAAAGATTACATTTTCAGAGCACTAAAAAAATGGAGGCATCCATGCCCATGTAGTTATTGTTTTTACCTAACAGGCAAGCATGCCCTTTCAACAGAGTTTCAGACTGCATTTCAGGTAATGATGCACAAATAACAATCTCACTCTCCTGCTGTTGAAACTAACAAAACAACTGTAGCAGAAATCTATGCTATCTTTTCCTCACCACTTAAGCAATACTCTCTTTCAACTAAATCAGTGGGTTTCTTCCACTTAATTGAATACATCGAGTGTCAGATGACCCGCTGCCTCATCCTGAAGAGGCTGAAATTCATACTTGCTCTGGTCTCGTTCTGTCTGTGCATGAAGCAGATTCTCCACACTACTTTGCTTTCCCTTTTCCACCTCAAAAGAAGAGTTAGTGACATTGAGTTATTGTGTCTACTCTTCCTAAAAAAGGAAGCAGACACTTATTCTATTCATTACCCAGGAACTAAAATTTTAGAAGACCACATCAGTTAAATTTTCGTGTCTCAAGCATAGAAAATTATATATGTTCCTAAGTGCTTGACAAGGGCCAATCTGGCCCTTGTAACTTTTAACTTTGCCTCCCTAAATTAATTAAAAACCCACTTCTTTGAAGGCATATGTTCGTTTCCAGAAAAAGAATGATTATGCTATATGATTTATTTTTTCCCACGGCTCTTCAAATTCTGAGAAGCTGAAAGAAGCATTCTTCTGCCAGATAACATGGGATGGAATGTTGCCAAGTGCAGTGATTGAGGCGAAATATCAAAAGCTTACTGTTTTCTTCCTCAGCTTCTTGGGGTAACACTTTAAAGTCCAAGAACCAAGTTTCAATCCAGGCAAGTATGAAGGATATGATGGGCAGCACGTAGCCAAAAGCACCCTGTGAGAACAGCTTGAAGGAAACAAAACCACACAACATTACAGAAATTACCCAGAGGTACTTTGCTTTCAAGAAAACAACAAAGTAAAACAAAGTAAAACAAACATTTGATTAGAATATATACCTGTGAAATAATTACTTTTGCTAATAAAAAGGCACTGGTCACTGCTGTTGTAAACTGAAAGAGACAGGGTAAGAACAGTTAAAACTAATAAATGGATTTACGTTCTCATTTCTGCCATTATCAGTTGCAACTTTAAATATTTACCAACAACTGCAAGATCATAGATTAATAAAACATAACAAGAAAGATACAATTAACTAAAAGTGCTATTAAAATGACCTCGTTAATAAAGATAACTTTTAATACGGACATCTCCACATGTTGATTTCCACACAGCAGGTAGGAAGTTTAGATGCTACACAGATGCTGAGTTATATAAATTGTGATCTTACTGTATAATGAAGATGCAGTATTTTATTCACTAAGTCCCTCAAAAAAAACCCCAAAGAACAAATCTGTGTATTTGGGAAACAGCAAACAGAAATTGCTCCAAATGCTTTTCACTACCATCCAAATCAAAAGATCCATTTCAAATAACAAAACATTTTTGCAGGAGTAAATTTGAATTAATATTTTAATTCATGTACTGATATTGTGAAAAATGAATCACTTTGAAAACTTGATGCTCCCTGACATATTTTAAAAAAGGAAAGCTGCAAAAAAAGTTTGAAAAAAAAAAAAAAAAACAACCAAAAAAGCAATGGACAAGTACTGTTCACTTAAGCAAGGCTTCTAACTCTATTACTGCATTTGGGTCCAGCAATTCTTTAAATAATAGCAGAACCTAGCTAGTTTCTGGTAAGCACAGGTAGGATTTTAAGATTAACAGCTTCTGCAAAACCTTCAGTGAAGCTTTATATATCTAATTGCTTACTCCCATGATGGGTTCACTCTCACCACCTCACAAACAACTGCATCAAGTTGGAGGATGTCACTGGAAGAAACACTCTAAAGCTATACAACTAAGAGTAAGGGATTTTGAGAGGCATGCACTTCAAAATAAACACAATCAGAGCAGCATTTACTATTATGTATGTGTTTGTGCCATGCTAATAACACAATTTAAAAAAAAACCAACATGGCATGTAATCTCAGACTACTAAAACTGCATGCTACTCACTTGAAGAAAGGTATACTTTAACACATTCTACATGCACCTAACACAATGTAAGGAAAAAAAAAAGTAAGTTTTACAACACACTAAGCCAGCAATGTGCCGATTGTATTACAATTTATAGTATTGACTGGTGAAAGTATGAATTTGTCATCAAGTTTTGCATTCTTTCTCACCCACACAGTACACCTGCATTAAACTTATTTGCTCCAATCCACTGTGATTGCCTACAGTTCTCAAGAACTTCCTTCCTAAGAAGGGATGCACATTCAACAATTTTGTATTGGAGCATGAAGCAATACACATGCTAGTGCTCAATGGGTGGCACCTAAAACTCTGAAAAGCTAAGAATGTGGGAGTTAACAGACAGCTGGATCTCTGGTACAACAATGCCAATTCTTCTTTTTGAATACAGTTCACTATTTCAAATGCAAATGTATTTCAAATATTAATTAACAAGTCAGAGGTAACAAGCAGTTACGATGAGCCATCCATACTGGATTCAAAATAAGTCTTCAATTTGTATTAACATGATATCTAATAAAGACCATACCCACTGTGCTATTAAATTCTTGTCTTCAGGCTAAAAATCTTCCAGAAGTTTTTAACCTGTTACTAAACAGCGAATTTTTTAGGTATAGCATCAAGATGATTCTTAACATACAAGCGTTAAGAGGCATCTAAAATTTTGTCTATTTGATCCATTCTACTTAAAACTCCATAATGCTTGGCTACTACTCACAGCTATTGCCCACCAATGGCGCAGTCTGCACATTGCATATGCAAGTATTAACACCTTAAATCGAAAGACTGCCAGTAGCTATAGAGAAAGGAAAAAAATATTTGTTGGTTAATTCAGAACACAGAAGAACCACAAGATTCTCAGCTCACTGAAAATACTAACTGCTTACAAAACAACTTAAAACAGGACAATCTAAGTTCTGTTATTGAGAAATAAATTTGAATGTGTGCTTATAGAACAGAAATAGAACATAATTTCCCATTTGTAAAGCAAATGGCACCACTTACATGCCGACATAGGATCAAATATGCAAGCATGTGCAATTCCACAAGTAAGTTAGAAACATAAGAAAGCTACACAAAGTATGTTCATGATCATTTTACCTGACTGGAATCTAAGCAGTTAAATCTAGATGCAGTTAATCCAGCAAATACCTTGAGCATCACTGGGTGCATCTCACTGATCTTAGTGGTGTGCTACTGCACAAGAATATCATTAAAAACTGTAAAGATTTCACAAAAGCAATCAGAAAATAGGAAGAATTTTTAAAAACAATTTTCTACTTACTAAGTTTTCAGTATTTATTGAAATATTAACATTGCAACAATGACTTATTCTTTATGGAGATGGCTGCAATAGCAAGCCATTCCACACATTTTGCAGTAAAGAAAGGTAAGTTATGGTATTTCTAGGCCAGAAAATGAAATCAATAGCAGACAGAAGATATTTCTGAATCAGGGACCCTAACCCTCAATTTCCTTGTTTATTCTTGACATTAGATTGCCTCCAACTTGTTTTAAAAGACGTGTTCAGAATCTAAAAAAAGTGAAACAAACGCTTAAAAATGAAAAGCAATCAAGGACATGATTCAATCAAGGACAATCATGGCCAGAGGTATAACGAACCCATTTAATCTTATGCAAATATATTTCAGTGATGTGTAGTAGAAACAGAAGAAATCCTGTACAAGCCCACAAATCATTTTGTAGCATTTAATAACCTAGTCCCTTCCCAGGGAATAAAAGTCTATTATTTTGCATTACATGTTTTTAACCCTTTGTTCAACTACACGGCAAAATAATTTCCAGAGCATCAACATTTACAGATAACATTTTTTGCTTTCTGCAGCAAGGTATATCATGCAGAACCTGCCAGCAAAACAATGAGAAAGGGAGAAGTAGCACTGTTTGCTAGCTTATGAAATTTTTGTATCCAGTACCTCATTCCATTTGACACAGCAAATGGTCCAATACAGAAGTAAGGATAGGTTTTTACACCAGTTTCAAAGAGAGATTATGGATATAGTTGTCAACATAAAATGACTGATACCAAACCAAACCAAGTCATCTCGGCCAGGCAAACAAGATCTGGTAGAAATAATGATCTTGCAGAAACATGGGGCCCTTTAGAAGAACCGTAAAGAAACAGTTTTTACTTCGAGATCAGGAACTTGGTCCATGCAGTGCAAAATGCTTTGCAACTACAGAGCTACAGTCTTTCTGAAAGACAGAGAAACTTCCTAATGCAGTAGAGCTCCTCCCACGTGCCTAAGGTGCTTATACACAGTAAAGGAGAATCATACTTCATGTCATCTGGTTTTAGTACAATGTTAAAAAAAAACCTGTTTGAGTTAAACCACAGAAATCTGAAAAAACCCTGACCTATACAGGCCAACCTGGGAACAAGTGTCTCCTCACTGCAACTCACTTATTTCTGTGGAAGGACAAAACCGCTTGTTTAAACAAAATGATTTTACAGCTGGAGGACTATTGGTCTTGTCCTCTTAATGAATTATCTTTATGTTACATCAGCCTCACATTCTTGACTGAGTTTTTCATCTGCTTTTCTGCGCCTCCCAAAGCAGAAGATGCAATTTAAGTCTGCCTAAGCATCTCTATCCACAGGCTCCATAAGCCTGCTGCCAAAGCAGGACTGGGCAACCCCTAGACAGGTGAAATCTGGCACAAGTCCTTCTGGTTTAAATTATCAAGAAAAGATCAAGCCTTTCACAGGACTCGAACTAGGGAATGGAACATCTGTGGAAGGAGGAACGTGGGAAAACTATACTTTTGCTGTTTTCTTTCTTTTGTCTTTTTTTTTTAAAGAACACTTACAAATATATCAAAATACGAAGAAGAGTAGTCATATTGTAGGACTTCTTTCTCTAAGGTAGTCTCAATGCCTCCTTTTACCTACAAAGAAACAACAATACACGCAGCCTTAGAACAGAAGTTACTGAAGCCAAAATACACACACATCAGAAGGGTGAAATTAATAGTTCCCCACTGATGTACAAAAAGATCATTAAACTAAGTACAGAGGCCATACATGCTAAGAATGTCAATTTCACGATTAGTGTCCTTATTTGTTTTTCATGATTAATTACAATTTTCAAAATGAAAACATTTAGGATTATCACCTGCCTTACAGAAGCTACATTTCAGACTGTCCCCAAAGAAAAGCAAACAAATTGTTGAGGAAGAAGAAAGTGTAAGGACTGTTACATAAATTCCCATTTTATGACTCATAGGAGGATCAAAAAAAGCAGCTGATCAAAAAATCACCCAGAAACTAGCTCTAGTTAGTCACATGTTAGCAAACAGAAAACGAAACAGTAACTGAATCCACACTCCAGATCTTTTCCTTATCAGCATACATACTATTTGTTTTAAGAGAGCTGAGCAAAAAAGCACGCTGTGAAAAACAGAGACGCTACAACTATTAGACCATTCTCCCACAAATAACTAACACCCAAGTTTAATTCTTTAATTTGCTTGAGAGGATTCAAAATTTCATCTTCCTTAGACACTGTGTTTCTTTCCACTGGAAGGATTTGTCACTTTCCTGTTCAAACTGGGTTAGTAAGAAAGTATTTTAGGATATACTGGCTAAGAGAGTGAAAACAGTATATGTCTTATTNATGGCATCCCTCCCTTCCAGCGTGTCTATTATCAATATATCAATATCCTATTGTTTTTACTAGACAATTCAATAATTAAGCACTGCATGAAATAGTTATGTTAAGCACTGGAAAATAACACCAACAGAAGGCTTTAATATTGAGTTTGACTACTGTCGATCTTTTAAAGAAAGGAGGTACCAAAGCACGCAGACAACATGCTCACCATCGCAAAGCAATGCAGTTTAGACATTTCCACACTTTTCCCAAATATACTTCTGGATAGTGTTTTCCTGACACTATTCACTCCAACTCCAAATTTCTTCTTTTTCTTCTCCTCTCCCTCCCCATTGTGGCTACCTGACAAATAACTCTCTAAATAGCTTCCTCTTGGTTGCTCTACTGCATCAGGTGTGATTATCTGTTTCCAGCATAAATAAGGAAGATCAGCTTCCCCTCCTCCAAACTGTTCACTTCGTGCCAGCATGAGCACCGTATTAACATAAGGATGAACAGCGAACCATGAAAGCCTTGAGTTAGGGAGCTACTCTATGAAGTGTTTAAAAATAAATTACACCTAAGCATACTGGATAATGGCAACAAAGGGAAAACAATACTTACAGGAACTCTGGCAGCAATTCTGAAGTCTCATTACTTATGTATCAGTGATGGACAGTCCTAACGCAGTGCTATTTGACTTCCCAATGAACAAAGCTTAATTTAAAAAACAGAACAAAAAAACCTAACCATGCATCAGATCCCAGATATCAAATGATGGCGTCTAATATTATGACTTACAAAGACAAAAAACTGCTTTTCATTCTTGCTGACGTTTGGCAGTATGGAACTCTGGTTCATAATATATTCTCCTTAAAACAAAGCTTTTCACAAAGAAAACTGCTAGGATCTTGAGGTCCCTTAATGCAGCATTCAAAATGAAACATCATTTTGGGGTTGGAACTCGATGATCTTCAAGGTCCTTTCCAACCTAAACCATTCTATGATTCTATCAGTTGGTAGCATATTCTTAGAGCGCTAGTATGAAAATCTGTACTGTGAATCCTTGACGACAAATACAAATCCAGACTCTGCTCCTCTTAGTCAAGCAAGCTGTTGAGAATCTGGCCTAAAAAAAGAAATGCATCAGAACACTATGCTGCTCTTCTGAGACACGCTAACTTTACGCACTGGATACAACAGTCTTTCCACCTAAAGAGACAGCAGAAATCTAGTCCCAAAATTACAGCATTCAGGCAAGCAAAGTCTGCTTTCTCAAATTAAATCAGGAAGTGTATTTTTCACTGTATCAATGAACTAGCCGAACAGTCAGCTCCTGAAACTTCATAACGTCAGATCAATAACCAAGGTTATTTATCTTGTAAAGGAATGCTGACAAAAAAATGTTTACTCAAGATCCTTCTTGTCTAGAAAAGGGATTCTCCCATTTTTCCAGTGTGTCCTTTCTTAAATGCATAATTTAGATTACAGTTTAAAACCCAGCTCAAGAACTAGGATGCTACTTATGAAATAATAACAAATCAGCTACCCTATTGCTTTCTGGAAATTTCAGGAGAACTCCCTCTTCTTTTGAATTACAAATGTTGGAGTTAAAACGTGGCAACTGCGGCAGTTTATGTTGTTTAAATGCACCCTGCCATATACAATGTATAGCATACCAAGTTTGTCTCAAAGAAAATACAACACAGCAAAAGAAAGGTTTTCGCCATCGGAAGTCTTTCCAGGGACAAACACCTCAGTGAAATATCACTGACTTTGAGTTACTCAGTAGGCAAACTCTTGAATCCTGTTAAAATTCACACTCCTTGCCAAATTCAAAGATGTAAAGTAACATTTTTGTTTACTTGCTGCCTGAAAAGTTCACTGCATTTCCAACAGTTTCTTCAGTATGGTTCATGGACTACAGGAACATAAGAAGATAATAAACCATGCATCCTAATGACTAAAAGCAGATGCAGTTGAGTAGATGCTATGTTTGTGAAAGCCTAAAAGTAAGAAGGTGCTTAAATTTAAATAGATACAAATAGCATATAATTTGGCATAGAAAAGGACAACTTATTAACCACTCCTGAAGTGAATAAATAAATTAATAAAGTCTAAGGGTACTGTAAAGACAACTCACATTTAATTCTATTATCCACAGCAAGGTTATGAATAAGAGATCAAATGTAACAAACAAACAGAAAGTCCTTCTGACATCTGATATGCCTTTCTTCTCTCTGCCTTCATATGACTCAATCCTTGCCATCAGCTGCGCTGGGTTGATGGAGTGGACATCCCGTAAGGAAGGACAGGATTCCACACTGCTACTGTGAGCATTTTCTGCATCACCTGGCACCCGATTCATCCTGGGTTTGCTTAGAGTGGTCTTCTTCCAGTTTCACCATCACTAGAAGGCTGATCCATATAGGAAGAATTTCTAAACAAACAAACAAAACCAAAACACATTAGTCACCAAAACCCAGAAGGCATTTTCATCTTACCATGTCAGTTCTCTTTTTGCTAAACTGACGACTAAGATAATTTAGCAATTAGGCTTTAAAATTGCTTCTAAAATAAGATCTATCTAGGCTCTCTTCATTTCAGAGGATTTGTGAAACGAGAATTAATGTTCAGTTAGACCACTGGGAATAAGGCAACACTGTCTACATTTAGAAGGCTCCGTTCTCCATGTTGTTAGAGAAAGATCATTAAATGGGCATGAATAAAAAGCATGATGCTGTGCATCTTCAAGGTTTCCAGTTCTGATTAAAATGCTCTCAATAGGAAGCCAACTTAAAGGAAGTTCCACGTACAAGTCCTGAAAAATGGCTGTTAGCTACCAGCACATCCAGAGCTGACACAACCAAAAGATGAAAAGTCCATTAAAACCCCTGAATACTATAATAACCATTCTTTAAAGCAAATACACTGCTATTTGCTCTATAGACAAATTCAGCTGCTATGACAAGGACTCTCTGAAAAAACTGTATGCAACCCAGTGGTTAAAGGTAATGCAATTACCCTAAGTCTCTTCTGACTACAAGGCTTTTAAAAAAGAATTTCAGGTTAAATTTCTTACAAAACTGGAACAGTTTGATGTACAATTCACTACATTACTCCCTGAGAACCTTTTTCCAATTAAAGCCTCTAGAAAGAGTTGACTAAGAAGGTCACAAAAGTTTCAAGGAAATGCACAGGAAATTTAATGTTATACACAAAATACTCATTCGATTAAGCTCTACATCTTGCAATACAAATCACACCAGACAAGCTTCCATAATGCTAGGGGAATAGCTTTTTGAAATTCAAGAAAAAAAACTTTGTCTCTTCCTGCGTGGGTTGTCTTTCAGTAAACTGCAAAACAGAAAGAGAAACCCTTCCCACCCTTCTATTCCAACAGTGTTTTAACTCCAAGTCTGCAAGAACACAGCCAGTCAAAGCACAAAGAGGAAAAGCAGACAGGGAATCTGTATCACACCACTACGCAAACACGAGGATACAAGAACACAGGGGAAAAGGAAAGGTGGGGCAGGGGGTTGCCAGTGCACACGCAGCACAGCCGAGGAAGAGGCAGGCCAGCCAGGAATGGCCAATGTCTAGGTCAAGTCACACATAGCCTTTGGGTAGTTCCAAGTCTGCTTTTCTTGGACTATGTCATGAGAACGGTAACAGACCCGCACCGAGGCAGAAACTACCTTACCAGCTGAGCGTCTGCCTGCAGGTAGGAAGCTATCAGAGGCAAACCAAGCCAGTACTAATCACCATCTCATTCTGGGATCTGGCTGTGGGCCATGGGACTAGACCAGGAAAGCTGACAGGCCTTTTGCTGGGCTTAACCTCCTTTAAAGAGGTGTTAGCAGAGCACGCATGAACAGAGAAATTATGAAGTGGGAATATGAGATTGACATAATCAGTTCCATCATTAACTGGATTAAAGACAGAAATTGTTGTACTGCACTTGCTCCTGTTTCAAGATCTTTTCAAGCAGATTTACAACTGAGCATCTTCATTACTCCTCATTCTCACCCTCTTGTTTACTCAACTTTGGGTGGGAAATGTCAGGATTTGTGCAATGACTTTTCCCAAAAAGTACTAATCTCAACTCTGTAACACATGCTCCCTCCCTTCCTCTAAGTCATGCATAAATTAGAATTTATAAAAACCGTTAGGCAAGTGGGCAAACTTGGAAGTTAAACATGCATCAGGTTTCTACCTTTTTAAAAACAAAACAAAAAACCAAAAATGCACTTGTACAGCTATAGTACTGAAAGGACTAAGAAGCTTTACAGTAGGAACATGAATGCAGACTTTCTCCACATTCAGAATTCCAGTGAACCTGCTTCTCTTTGACTATCCCATGTTGGTATAATACCTTTTCAACTGTTGTGCATTTACTTTTATATCTCTGTTTCAAATACCAGCCACCAAACCTTATTCTACAAATCACATTTCTATGTCAGCTTGATAATGCCCATGTTATCTAAAATGCCTGTTTACTCAAAACAAAGCATATATTTTAACTATTCACTATGCAAAGACTTATTTCAGTACAGTACACAGTAAAGTTGAGCAGAAACATGGTTATCTCACAACATCCTCTAGTAAAGACTAGTACATACCTAAGGATTCATGTTGCTTCTTTGAGGAAAAGAACAACGTTTTGAAAAGTAAGTAAAAGTTCTGAAGAAAGCTCTGCCATTTGTTCTGTCCTTGCTTCCCTTAAACAGAAATAGTACTAATTGCCATTAATTTCATTAGTACCATCAGACTTACAATTCTATAGAATAGAACAGACTAGTTCAGTTCAGGTGGAAGGGACCCACAATGATCATCTAGCCCAACTGCCTGACTGCTTCAGAGCTGACCAAAATAAACTTAAAGTATGGTATTAAGGCCACTGTCCAAATGCCTCTTAAACACTGACAGGCATGGGGCATTGACCACCTCTCCAAGAAGCCTTGATAGAAAGAGACCTTAATTTTGAACAGAACAGAGCTAGAAATAATTGACAGTTTCTTAGAAGACCTCAAAGTGAAGCCCACATAGCTCTGCAAAACAGAAAAGGTGATGGAACAGTGCCTGCCACAGGACCTTCACGGGGCTCTAATGGAGCCAACATTTTGCTTTATGCACACAAATGCCGTTTAACTTTATGCTTGCAACAGAAGAGGCAAATCCTAAATGAAATTAGAGGTACTAACTTTTGAGTATTGTTTAGGTTTCTGTTGTTATTATGCATCCTAGCCCTAGACAGCTGCATGGCCACCAGATGCCGATAGCAAAGGAGATCAGCGGCAATGTTATGTTCCTAATTGGTAAAACCATTTTTACCCAGCTGAATCTCCATCCCATAGAATAAAAGGTATGTTTCTTTGCTGATGAATTCTCTGACTTACAGGTGAACTTTCTGAGGACAACAAATTAATGAGTATGCATCAGCAACATTTGACTGAACAAAGATTTTCTTAAATCACAGACATAATAAATAATGCAGTTTGTCAGAAGGTCTGAACTCTGAATAAGTACTCTCAGCTGGCACTCAGCTTTGAAAGATGCTGCTTCTGTTGTGGGCTTGAAGAAGGGCTCTTGCCTAAAGTTTGCTACTTTGTCCAACCGTACCAATTGGGCTAATGAAAGATATTGCCACTTCCTACAAACCTTGTCCTGTCAAAAGGATGGGGTTTCTTTACTTGTCTGTACGCTTGGTACTCTGCAGATTTCCAAAGAAAAATGATGCTTTATGCCAGCACGGGATCTGTCTTGGATTTTTTTGAGACAAATGTGCTTGCTTGAACACAGAGCAGGCTATGAGCAACAAGGTAGTGTCCCTTCTCATGGGAGAAAGCTTACCCAAATTGACGACATTTTTACCCATTTCTGGCTTACTGGGACATCCTAGGCTGGAAATGCCATTCAAGAAATCTATAAAGTTCATGTTCTACATAAGCGAGAATGGGAGAAAAACAGCAATGAAAGAGCAAGGTGAAAAAAGAAGTGAGACGAGGGAAAATTAAAGTATGCCAACAGAGCGGTAGCCCAGAAACCAGTCAACCATGCCCCAAAGAAAAGAAGGAAAAAGAAAAAAAAGGAAGACAACAAAGAACCATCTTTGCCTGCCCCTTCTCAGCCTGTTTTATGGGTTTATAGAAAACACGTGGCGCACAAAATCCAAATTTAAAGGTTCCTAAACATCAGCATTTCTTCTCAGGCAACACAAATCCCTGAAAGCCCTCACCAGCCTGATGGAGTACCTGTGGGGTTTGCTTATGTAGCTGCTGCTCACTCAGTGCCCCAGGGCCCCACAGGGGCCAGTGCAGGGCTTTCAGGTGCCCCACGGAGGGAAGAAGGTTTTGGGTGGGCTCCACCTCCTCCTTGGGAAGGAGGCTTTGCGTGGCTTTGGCCTTCCAGGCTCACTTCAAGGAAGTACCAAACATTTGCACCTCCCACTGAAGTGGATTGATTGAGC